>CM063498.1:209622879-209625379 GCA_032207245.1 Pardosa pseudoannulata | reverse complement strand
GCGCTTAATGCCATATGTTCCCCGGTTGAGATCATGCGATTAAATTTATCACTTTATCACATAATAAATAGGTAAAAATAACAATTTTTTTCTAGCATTAGTCATTCCATCTCATTTAATGATTTCTTATTTTATATTATTTAAATATCGTCTGCATTATTTTCATCCATTTTATCACGGAAATTAGATATTAAGCAAATAATTTTCTTTTATATTTGGCTTAAATTATAGATTAGATACATATGGGATCATTTTAAATTGAATCGTCGATTATTTTTTGTTGCCATGAAAATTTTATCGCCGGTATTAACAACAAATTCTGTCTACCCCCAGGATGTAGTAAAAATGATAGTTTTATTCCTTTACTTCCATTATTGTGGCAAAAAACTTTGGAAGAACTTAACGATCATTTCGACGTAGCTAAGAAAACTTTGAATTGTCTTTCTAAATGAATTGAACGGGATTCTAGACAGCATTCACAGTATCGGGAGACTTTAGAGGAGTATGAAGAAAAACAAATTTTTGAGCATGCACCAGATAATTCTCAGCCAAAAATTAAACCATTTTTTACCTGCCTCTTAGGGTACTTTACATTTCTGGAAAGTTAAAAATTTAATTGATGCCGTTATATAACGGGCTATATGGTAGTTTACCTATATGATTAAACTAGAATGCATCTTCATATAAATGATGTAACTTATCAGATCCCTGTGTTTAGGTGACACAATGAAGAATCAGGTGTGTCTTAATTTATTTATTTACACCTCTGCTACATACATCATTTCTATATACACACAAAAAAAAATATTCAGATCGCAGTTCCGATAAGAATGGGTTGCCTTCTGCTTATCTGACAACCATTGACCACCAGCAGGGTGCGCGTATTTCTGAAAAATTCCAGAAACGTGTCATACCCCACTCCTTTGTCATTCCCCATTTCCCTAGGTGGAAGAGGAGAATACTCGGAAATTCAAACAAAAACAAAGGAAAAGAAAAGAATGGGTTCCTTCTGAATATATTGTGAATATTCCTTTACCAGTTAAAACGAGGTTCGGAAACGGATAACGTTAACCGATAATACGATCCCATAAAGCGATCCGTTTAACATACAAATGAATGGAGAAAATCGGGACCCAGTGAGTTCGATAACAATAAGCGATGGATAACACGAACCCTTTGAAGGACACTAATATAATTTTTTTAGGATTTAATAAAATTAGTTTATAAATGTTACCTTATAAATGTAAAATATATGAAAAAAGGTGCATTCATTGGGGGCAAGAAATGTTAGAGGCTGATTTAAATGCAAAACCATCCCTTTGTAATGTGTGATGATAAGACCTTCTTTTAAATTTTTATTAAGGTGGGAGTGCAATGAATAGTTATCATTAAAAGTGTAGAATATAAAAATAGCTAAACAGTTTTTAAGTGTTATTTGAATAATATAGGTGATTGGGGTGACAAGGAAGATAAATCGAACTTCTGAATTTTCTGGGTAAAGCAAGTTTAAAAATGCATATTTCAAATGGAAAAAATGAATTAAGTGTAGGGTTTTTATCTGCTGTAAGTTTGAAATGTCATAAACATAGAAAATTAAAAAAAAAATCATTCATATGTCTTTAAAAAGTAGAAAAAAGAAACTTTTAACAGGTGGATTCGCTGCAAAACCACCGTCCGTTAAAGGGTTAACCGCGATCCCGTCCACTGTGGATATTTTACATCCGGGGTTTGTTTATATTCTATAAATCGGATGCCAACCGCTTCCAGTTTACCGAAAAACGGGTGGATCCTAAAACTTTACACGAAGAAAAGAAAAACATTAAAACGAAAGCTGTTGTTATCTGAATTTACTTCTGACAGATCTCGAAGATTTTAAGGAAATTAAGTTTATTATGTATGTTTCTTTTTCCTTATTTTTAGAGTATTTTTTTTTTCTTCAAAACTTTAATGTTCGCCACTATCCGTAAGATTAAAAAAAAAAAATCTACTCCATCAATCTGCTCGAAATTTTCTACGTTTGAATAGATGTGTATTAACTATAGAACGAATTCATATTTAGTGGAAATTTTAATATTTTGTATACTTTTTTTAAAAATTGAAATGATATTTAGTATTTTTTTAAATTCTGAATTATTTTTTAAAATAGTTATTGATTTTTAATTTATGATATCCTTAATTCATTCTGTAGATTATACATTTAAAATTGCTTTAATATAAAATTCAAATATATAACTTAATTAGAACTCGAAATAATTTACGTAATAAACGATGTCTGGAAATTTTTTTAAAAATTTTGTTCTGTTAAATATGTTATATATATATATATTTTTTTTAAATTAAAAATATTTATTAATTGAAAAGATTAATTTTGAAAATGTTATAGCTGGTAATTTTTTTTAATTGTACATTGGACTCCGCTTGATGGGATCGCGGTTCATGTTATCGATCGCTTATTGTTATCGAAATCACTGGGTCCCGATTTTCTCTATTCATTTGTATG
>CM063498.1:209615379-209617879 GCA_032207245.1 Pardosa pseudoannulata | reverse complement strand
TGCTATGCAGATCTTAAAAAACTTTAATGCGTAAAAGAGAATTTTACCTTTTTTTTAATTTGGTGTACATTTTTAAACTGTAAAAATATACTACTTGAGATGTTACTAAATTAATTTTAATAGTTAGAGCGTCATTTAAAACCACGTAGAAATTCTAAAATAAACAGAATTTTTTTTTATTTGAGGATGATTTAAAAATATACTGAACATTATCCCTATATAATAATAGCCTAAGTTATCTATCCGTCTGTTCACGAATTGATAAAGCGTTTGTAACTGGAATGGATAGAGGCATCCATAATGGATTCTTGATGAGTTAGGGTTAGCAACATTCGAAATCCACCCCTTCCCCCCTTTTTTAGCATTTAATTCCATTATTTCAAAACCTATTTTCCCCGGTTAAGAGCAGGCGATTCAATTTATCAATTTGTCACATTATAAATAGGTAAAAGTAACATTTTTTCTGGCATTATGACGTCATTCCTTTAACCATCTCATTTAATCATTTCTTATTTTAAATTATTTAAATATCGTCGGCATTATTTTCTTACGTTTTATCACTGAACTTAGATATGACTTAAATAATAGATTAGGTTCATATGTAATAAATTTAAATGTAATCATCGATTACTTTTTGTTGCAGTAGGTGTAGTGGAAATGATAACTTCATTCCCATACTTCCATTAATTACTGTGACAAAAAAAAAAAAAAAATAACGATCATTTTGACGTAGCTAAGAAAACTTTGAATTATTTTTCTAAATGAATTCAACGTGATTCTAAACTCCATTCCCAGTATCGAAAGACTTTAGAGGAGTATGAAGTTAAACAAATTATTGAGAGAGTACCAGATAATTCTCAGCCAAAAAACGAACCATTTTTTTACTAGCCTCATAGGGGTACTTTGGAATTCTGGAAAATTAACAATTTTACTGGACCCGTCATAGGACGAGCTATATGCTAGTATATTAGATTATTATCATAATTTTCATTCTTCTATAAATTAAAAGAGTAGTTAATTAGAAAAATAAAAATTGTAACTGTATGCTAAACCCTCTCCAGAAGTCGAATGATGGTCGAATGGTGGAACCACTGCTCGGCGGGTTTCAATTTAGCAAATAATTCCTTTAAAACGGTACTAAATTGAGATAGGTCCTTAAAAACAAGTTCTTTTTTTTCGTTTAGAGTAGAATAATTATTCACAGTTTCATTATTTCTATTCGAATTGTTCAATAACATGGAAACCATGTTCGAATAATATGGGAATCTACTTTGGAAGGTTCATTAAGATTTTTAGCCGAAATGAACTTATCTGAAAGTCCCCCTTAAATTTCTCAAAGCTTAACTATGAAAGGATTCCGCTTTATTGGCAGCCCCAGGGGAGCACCCAGAGGGAAGGCTCCCCTTAAGCCCATAATGCTTAACACTACGGAATCTATTTGAGAGACGCAACAGAGCAAAAATATCTTTTTAGATTTGTGAAATATTCACGGAAATATTGAAGTGAACCTGAATGACGTAGTCGATAAATTGGCAAAGAAACAAACAAACAAACAAAAAAATAATTTTAATTTATAATTTCTCTATACGTTTTTCAAATACTAAATTTTAAATTTTTGCCATACTTATTAATTTTAGTGGTCTTTCAGCCAAAAATAAAAGCAATGTAAAAATGATTAATAAAATAATTAAAAGAATCCTATAGCTCAGTATCACCTATTAAGCCTTGTGAAAAGGTTATGCATTAGTTTGGAGAGACAAAATCCTGGGGGCAGTAATAGTTCGATACCGTTGTAATAAAAGTTATTAAATATGCGTATTTTTACAACAGAAACTGATTAAGGGGAGAAGGCAAGGGGATCTATCTTGTAGACCCCCAGGCTGGGCAAAGGTATCATTTGCGAACTAGAAGGGCATCGCGATCCCATCCCTCTGCATCCATTAATGAAGATCTCGATCCCGGTACATATTTTTTAAGCCCTGTAAGGGTTGTGGGCCGACGTTTGACTGCTAGCTCTGTCTCGATGGAGTTCTACAGATGGATGGCACTACGGATAAAGCGATGGTATTTCATCCAGAAAAATGGGCGATAAAATAGGTTCCTGATAGTATTTGGTGTTAATCTTGACATTTTTTTCAACTCTCTTTATTTTTAACACACCATTATATGAAAAACCAGCAACAATCCTGAATCCCTTAGAAAAACTTTCTTTCGATTCTTTGAACCATATAGTTAAATTTTTTCTCCCCTTTTATGATAATAAAGGGCTTTTTTTGTTGCAATCATTTAAATACACCCATGATTCATCTGTTGTGACAATTTTTTTTCCATTTTTCTTTGGATAAATGTTTCACATACAGAATTCTGCAGCGTGTTTTGCGTTCGGCAATATGCTTTAGAGAAAGACGATGCACATTGCGTTTTTTCGCTTTCTTGAGATTTAAATCGACGTTTATCTTTTTGTTTACAGTGGACACCGATCATTTTAAGGATTTTACAA
>CM063498.1:209602879-209607879 GCA_032207245.1 Pardosa pseudoannulata | reverse complement strand
GCACAGACGAATTTGACAAAACCGTTTCATGCCCGACTTTCGGCAAGGGGCTTCCTGAAAAAGATATCTAGACTCTTATGTTTGAGGTTGAGACACAGATTTCATATTAAGGCATGAATTTATTTATTTTCAGTCTCAAATTTTACGAGTGCAGCGACATCTAGCGAATTTCTTATCTTCAATAGCAAATACAGTTGACTCCGCGTAATGGGATCGTGGTTCCTGTTATCAATCGCTTATTGTTATCGGAATAACTTGATCACCCAATTTTCTCTATTCATTTGTATGTTAAAATGATCGCTTTATGTCATCGTTACATCGGTTAGTGTTATCCGTTTTCGAACCTCATTTTAACTGGCAAAGGAATATTCACAATGTATTCAGAAGGAACCCATTCTTTTCTTTCCCTTCGCTGTTGTTTGGATTTCCCAGAATTCTCCCTCTTCCACTTAGGGAAATGGGAAATAAACAAAAGAAAGAGTGGTAAATGACACGTTCCTGGGATTTTTCAGAAATATGCACAGCCTGCTGCTGTTCAAGGGTTGTCAAATAAGCATAATCGGAACTGAAAAGGAGAGTATTGACATTTTATGCCTTGATTCTGCTAAAAAAAATTACCATAAATCTCAAGAAATATAGAAAATTCTTCGGATATGATCTCTGAGTCATGGGTGAAAGTAGATCAAAACATTCCAGTAGCTTCCACATTAACAGAATCTGAAGTCTGCCAGATTGTCATAGCAAAACAAACGAATGATGGAAATGAGGAGTCAGATGAATATTGATCTTGATACTGAGCCACCCCCTACAAGTGCTGAAATGAGAAATGCATCGAAAATGTCGAAACAACACCCTCCGATGACTTTATAAAACATGATGATTACGAACCATATATCAGCGAGCTTCTTAAAAAATTGTAGGCAGTCAACTATGAATCATTTTTTTTAATTACGTATACGATTCTTATGTTTTAAAGGATAATATACAATACATAAATATAAGGGAAGTTTTTCATTTTATTTTGAAATTTAGTACGTGTAAATTAAAAGGGGGGGGGTAAATTTATCTCATGTTGCATATCGTTTATTGTTGTCGAAATCACGGTGTCCCAAACGGACCAAATTAAGCGGAGTCCATTGTATTTAAAGTACTAAATTCACATTCCCCGAAAAACGAAGATGGGAAAGGTAATAATAGTTTTCTTCGGCGATTACATTAACTGACCATACTCCAGTCTTCTGCTTGGTCCCTGATTCTAAATGGCGAAGACCCGGCGGGGTAATGTGACTCGCGTCCGTAGCATACCTTAAGCTACACGTGCTCCTCGGTTGACGCTACATGAATAGCAGCTTCTCAACCTTGTTAAGGCGTTAGAATAATGTCTGTATCGCCTGTTGCATTGGAAAAAAATACTCGTCCAAGATAACTGAAAATACTACTGAGCGAAGTGGAACCAGTTTTTACACAATTTTGTTTTGCATAGAAAAATATTTAAATTTCCATTTAAAACATTAATATAATACCTCATCTGTGATCAATTGTTTTCGAGGTGAACCCTCCCCCAAACTCACAAAGTCCTTTTACAAAATAAATGTTCTCCGCAGACCAGAGGAAGGAATCGCCGAATGGCATCGGTGCATTTGGGGTCGAATCTTGCTTTCGACTTGCCTGATTGCTTATTGGCCGTTTTGGCTAGATGGGACTTTTGCGTGAGATGGACTTTGTCTCCGTTACCTTTTATATATATTTACCGTTCTCGAACACAAAGTAAATACTTGCGTGTTTGTACGTTGATAGTCCGGTTTAGAAACGAAATATCGAACATTAATTTTTTCTGTTCTGTCAAAGAATCTTTCTCTTTTTAACGTGTGGGCTCTTTTCTGTTACGCATTCGTCCACACGATGAAGCGGAAATTGTTAACCATTTTATTATGGGAGGACGACAAAAACAAGCCAAGTGTGTCCTCGTCATTTTGGAGCGGGGCTTGGCATGCCCCCCCACTGAGACAACCAACAAATCGCCGTGTTACATTTTTTATTAACGTGGCGGCCATTTCCAATTAAACATTTCTCGCTACAACGCCGTGAATTCTGTTGACTCTTTATGATCGGGGTCTTATTTAGAGGAGTCCAACATCACTAAAACAGCAAAAAGTGAGTGTTCGTCGTTTAGAAGCAGGGACCAAGCAGTAGACACCCCCCCAGCCTCGCTTGCCATCCCCAGAATGATCGTTGGAGAACTTTGAGGACATCGCGACCACAAACGTTTTTTTACTTGTCCCATTAACGAACACGGCCGATCTTAAGCTGTCTCATGCCTCGATCCCGTTCAGCTCCCGTTACGAGAACAAAGTCTTTGCCGACTGAGCAGCTCATAAAATGAATACTTAAAAAAAAAAGAAAAAAAACTGGAAATCTATGTCTACGGCCAGCGTTAAGGACTTTACTATGCAGCGCATACTGTAAAGAATCACAGTATCAGTAAACAATGGAGTGGGAAATATAGAAGAAGTTCGAAAGCCGAAAACTCCAGATGTTGGACCGTTGAAGCGTAATAAAGAAGTGGACTCGAAAGCGTCGTTTCTTTAACACAAATATAGTCATTTCGAAGAGGAAATAAAGGGAAGGGGGGGCAGACTTTTTCGCTCTAATCTAAATTGCGAGTTAACGCGGAAAAATCATTTGTCACGATTTATCCACGGCACGAAGCGGAGGGCTGAAAAGTGCCGGCATCCGTTTCACAAGTGGGTGAGCGGTTTTTCTTTTCCACTCAGGTTCCCAATGTTTGCGCTCTCGAGAAAAATGTTTCCGTAATCTTACGTCTTTCTTTTTAGCGTGTTGTGGAGGACCTTCTTCCTCCTTCCAGATAGAAGTCACGAAAACATACCTAAAACCTTCTACGCACGACACATTCGTACTTCGTGGAAGGAGGTCCAAAAAGAGGGAAACTTATTGTCCCTGCTATCAACAACAAATGCTAATTGCTGAAACGTGATATTAAAAACTTTTCCCCCTTTAGCAGAGTATCCATTTAACTAGAATGGCTTAAAAAAGTTAAAGTCATATAAATTGACGATTACATCTTCGTAAAAAAAAAGTCTTTTTATTGCTACTTGTAATCTTAAAAAAATACTATTTACATTACGTAAATGAAGTTTCAGTTATTTTGCACCGCTTCATTAAATTTCAAAAACTCGCACTGTCAGAAAAATAAAATGGCTTTTGCCCAAATTCGGCATTCTTAGAAATTGGCGTAGCTCGAACTAGTCGAATACCTGCTACTTAAGCAACGGCCGAAGTGGCTGACTGCCGTCTGCCGCGATTATCAACTACCGTCAGCCTCGGCTACCCGCTTATATCCTAAAAGTTCATTCTAATATTTGCATACTCCCGTTGCCACTCAGGTGAAGCACGACTTTCGCTGGAAAACCAGCCACGCCCTTAAATCACGCACGTATATCTTAATCGTCGATCGCGTGAACGTAGACCGTTCCACGGTAACCGGCGTTTTACCTCGATACACCGTTTGAATCAATGGCGACAAATGAAATGTCTGACGGCGTTAAGCCTAATTCGATAAGTTTATACTCCGTGGAACCGTAAGAATAACTAGGGTAAGTTGAGATTTCCCAACACTCATTAATAAACCAGAAGTGATGTGTCCATTTTTAAAAATTTTGCATAATTGTATTTGGACTTAAAATTTAAATCTCTACTAATGAAATGCCATTGAAAAAGTGGATAGCATGGTCTATGAAAATTGAGAGCGCGCGCTACCTTATGCAAGCGAGGGGCTAATGGAAAGCCATTATAGCGCTTTATTGTGGTTGTTCGAATGAGTTGATTCGGAATTGTCATAGGACTTAAAGTCTAAATCTTACTAGAATGCCATTGATAGCGATAGCGAACAAATCGTAGGTGGGCGACGCATAGGCTATTCAACTTTCGAAACTGTCAGACAGCTAAGATTTCCGAGGTCGACAGTGTCAAGAATATACCAAGAACACATGGATGGTGGAAAAAAAAACAAGCGATGGGGCAAACGGCAAAGGGCAGTTAGCCTTGACAGTGCGTGGTAAGAGACGGCTCAGGCCTATTGTAGGTAGCCAGCGAAGCCAAACAGGAGTTCAAATTAACACCCAGTTGAATGACGGTGCCAGTCGTACAGTCAGCAACGCTCGCTTCACCGTATGGGTCTCGGGAGCCGTCGACCTACGGGAGTACCATTGCTGTAGGCTCGCCATCGGGCTGTAACGTATCCGGTCCCTGCTTTAGGTGACATAGTGAAGAAGCAGGCGTTTCTTGATCAAATGATTTATTGACACTTTGCAGCTATATATACATTTCTATTTACAAACAATTCAATTACATTTCACAAGTATGAGATACAATAGATAGGCCTGAACACAGACGTACACATATGGTCCCTGCCGAAGGGTTTAGTTACCGACGGAAGACAACAATTCGGTAGATTCGAGTAAAAGTTCTCGGTAGTAATTATGTAGTCAATACACTCAATTAGACGAGAGTGTTTGAAGTAGAAATGGGTATCTTCGAAGAAGATAAAAACAAAGTCAGAGTTCCTAAGAGAATACACGTTCCATCCTGAAGAAGATCGAATTCAAAGAAAACCCAAGGCACAGGGTATCGTTATTAATCTCAGAAAGAGATATATCCCAAGGTGGGATTTTCCCTAAGAAAAACTCTCCGATAGAGAGACTGGTCAAGGTCTTTTGAGACGCAAGGTCTTTGAGGTAGCCGTTACAGGCTGCACATCTTGCCTTGGCAAGAGAGACTGGATAGTAGAGGACTGAAAACAAGTAGCATGGAGTAATGAGTCTCGATCCGGACTACTTAAGGCCGACGGGAGGTTGAGAGTATGGCATCAGGCTCATAAAGTCATGGATCTTGCATACCAGGTTGGAACTGTACAAGGGCATGGTGGCTCAATAATAGGTGTTTTTCCGTGGTACTGTTTGGGATCTTTGATGCGCGTACCT
>CM063498.1:209563744-209596244 GCA_032207245.1 Pardosa pseudoannulata | reverse complement strand
GCCTGATTTGTGGCTTTAATGGAGCCATTAGTAAATTGGAAGTTATGAGTGCACAACGCGACTCGTTGCACTCTTCAAGGTCGCTTTAAATGACGAAACGCGAGAGATCCTTCAAAACTGCCTTTTGCATGAAATGGAATTACGTGCCTGGTTCATACATTGACACAATCTTAACTAATCAAATGAATTCTTAACATGTTCTTCGAGCATTATTGCTAGTACTATTTCATTAAAATCACGTCACCTTTTTTGTAAGCCTTATCTGCGTATTTATCTGTTTTATATTGTTTAGTTTATATATATACATGGTTTCCGCGCACCTGGAAAGTCAGGGAAAGTCATGGAAAATCAAGAATTGAAACAATGGATTAATTTTGTCATGGAAAGTCTTGATTTTTCAATCAAAATGAGTAAAAGTCATGGATCCGCTAAACTACCGATTAAATAAAAATGCATTGAATGGTTTAATTCTATTTTTACTTCTCATCTGGCTGAAGTTACCGAGTTTGGTATTTATGTATTATCCTATTGACCCTATTGCCAAGTAAAATTCGTTCGCCAAGGAACCTCAAAGCAAGAAAGCTTAATGGGTGGGTAAAGGTATGTTATTCTGGTTTTTTATTAAATTGTAGATTAAAATTTTATTAATATAATAATAATTATTTTTTAACAAAAATGAGTTAAGATTTTTGCACAAAATATGAGTTTATCTCTAAGAATATTGTACATAAACATTATAGGGTTATATTTGGCTATTATTCGTGGTCACCTGGATAATACCAAAGTACCCTGAATTCAAATTGGAAACATTTTAATTGAAAAATGGCTATATTATTAAACTTAGTATGTAGATACAACAATTTTATTTTTATGTATGCGAGTTTATTAACACTTCTAAAGTAACGCTATTATGTGTTATGATAAAACTAATAATTTCTCAACATATATTATTTATTTTACTGTGTATATATCATTTATATATATATATTATATATATTTTTAAAGTCATATATATATATCTGCTTAATAATAGTAATACGATCCATAGGTCTTTTGAATTTAAAACAACTACGATAGCAATGAATTCATGTTCTTCATCTCTCTCTCCTCTCTCTCTTATGTCTTTCTCACCCTCTCAATATATAAGTATATATATATATTTATATTTATAAATATATATATATAGATATATGATATATTCATATATATCATGACATATATATTTTTGTATATTTATATATTTATATATAAATATTATATTATATATATGTATTATATAAATATATATTTGATATATTATATATATATATATATTATATATATAGTTGTGTGTGTTTAAAAATTCAAGTGTGTTTTATTTGTGTAAATATATATATATCTATATATATATATATATTATATATATGTTATATGTATATATATATACATATATGCATGCATATATAATTCGATCCTTATATATGTGTGTGTTTTATATATATATATATATATATTTATGTATATTATGTATATATATTTACATATATGCATGCATATATATATATATATGGTGTGTATTTTATAAATATATTGTGTGTGTGTGTGTGTTATAATATATATATATATGTGTGTATATTTGTTATTATATATTATGCATTTTATAAATTTATTTGTATATATGTATATATATATATATATAATATATATATATTATATATATATGTATATTTATATTTATATATATATATATATATATATATATATATATTTGAATAATTCTATGTATGTATATATATATACATATTGTGAGTAATATATATATATATATATATATATATATATATAAGTTTATAGTTTTTTTTTGTGATAAAATTCCTGTAATTTCTCTAAAAGCGTATATTTAATTTGTATGTACATCAGAAGTTTTATTCATATATATTTTAACGAAAGCTTTTTAAAGTCATGGAAAATGATCTGCTAAATGAGGGAAAGTCATGGATTTGAAAAATTTTATTTTGGCAGATACCCTGTATATATGTCTAATCAGCCATAAATAATCGGCCCTTAGTGTCTTGTGCTTCAATATTTATTTTGGGGTTCCTGTGCCATGTATGTGGTTCCGGAAGATAAAAGTTTAAAACCACTGGTCTAGATAATGCACAACTTTCATTAATCCAATCACATATCTGTTTTTATAGTTCATCCCCAATATAATAAGAACCTAAATTATCTGTCCGTCCGTCCTCGAATGGATGAAGCGTTTGGACCTGCAAGGGATAGATGCATCCATATTGGATTCTTGACGAGTTGGGGTCAGCAAAATTCAAAGCGTGTCAAGTTTAACTCCTCCTAAACGATCCATCCGATTCTAAAATAAATTGTTATAAATCAGCTTCTTATCACAGCAAAAAATGCTGTGGTCTCTAAAACGTTCGAAATCCTTCCTTTCCCCCTTTTCGAACGTTCAATGCCATTATTTCGAACCCTGTTTTTGGTTAAGAGCACGCGATTTAATTTATCGATTTATCACATAATAAATAGGTAAAAATAACTTTTTTTCCGAAACATTATGACGTCATTCCTTTAACCATCTCATTGAATCATTTCTTATTTAAAATTTTTTAAATATCGTTTGCATTATTTTCATACCTTTTATCACTGAACTTAGATATGACAAATTATTTTATTTTATATTTAGTTTAAATAATAGATTAGCTACATATGTCAGTTTTAAATGGAATCATCGATTAGTTTTTGTCTCAATGAAAATTGAAAATTGACCCGAGTCACAAAATTCTATGCTTTTTATACCTGGGGGTCTGTTACGGTCCCTCCAACCGTTTTTTGGTTATGTACGATTCCAGTTACCTGAGAACTCCAGCTAAGGTTACAGCTAGTTTTTTAGCTGAATTCTCTTTCGCTGGCTGTCCCGATTCTGGAATCTCACTGCAATCTTCTGGGCTCATTACCCAGACCGATCAGTTGCGTGACGCCTATTCAACAGAACTCTCAACATACCAGACACGGCGTCGCCCCACTATTTCCGACAGGGTCGAAACAGAAGGCTCCCGATCAGCTGATTTCGTCCGTTAGTTCTGGACAAAGGAGGGGGGGGGTCTTCACAGGAACCTTTCTTAAGGGAGTGCTACATGTTATCTGTACGAACTAGATAATTTTGTAAGATTTCTACTCTTTGTTGATTATTTAATATTTGCCTCAAATAGTTTTTGTTTTAAACCCTTCTGCGTGCAGACAAATGAAGTTTTAATACTCTAGGATTGAGGGCTAAAAGTATGACTGCATATTACAAGGCTGCTATAAATCCTGCAGTTCCCAGCTAGAGGCAGATTTAACGGAGTACAGAGACCCGATTTTTGTAGGACCCGCAAAGTCCTAACCGTAGAAAATTTCCTAATACTATTGCAGTAAATTTTCAATCAACAGCATATTTATATTTGCCTATAACCCAATAGCATATTTATATTTGCTTTCTTTCATTAGAAACCGAGATCGAATAATGGTTCTTATTTGAATAAATTTTCAGATGCAAGGTGGTCTGCTTGAACCGACGTTACAGAAATATAAAAGACGCAGTAAGGGGTAATAAGAATGCTGAAAATAGATTAATATTAGCTACAGGTCGCCACAGACGACTTGGCGAAGAGTACTGGAAGTCACGAATTATAAACATCGAGTACACATTAATCAGGGTTTAAATGAAAGCTTTATTCATCTTAAGACATCGGATCATTCAATCGATGCACAATGACAACAACAACTATGACTACTGTTGCCAATAGGGGGTAAACGAATATATGGACTAACTACTGTTGCCAACGAATGTAAACAAATATACAGATGGCACTAGCAGAGGATTCCTAACTGCTTAGTCTTATTCGAATCAGTTTAGTGAGAATGTGGCAAGTAGTTTAATGCGAATGTTTTGTGTTTCAGGTGCGTGGTGCGTGGCCGTGACCGAGGTCCGTCTGTCTTCCGGGGACGTCCGTCCGTACGTGGTGCAGGGCGAGTCCGCCACCCTGGTGTGCCAGTACTTGGTGGAGCCCAACGAGGAAGTGACCGAGGTGGAGTGGGAGAAGGACTACACGCTCGTCTACCTGTGGACCTTGGGGGAGGAGCCCGTCGCCAAGGGGGTGCTCGAGGGGAAGGTGGACCTGTCGCAGAGCTCAGCCAGCACCCTCACCATCGCCAAAGTGCACATGGACATGCAGGGAACGTACACGTGCAGGGTGCGGACCAACGGGAAGACGGCACACAACGAGATGTTCCTCATGGTCATCGTCGGTAAGTCCCGTACGCAGATTAAACCCCTCGATGCTACAAGATACTGTAAGGAATCCACTGATAGTGGTGTGGGAGTGGAAGTGGTTATGAGACCACCTACAGCTTGAATCAATAACAAAGTTTATTCTTGATTAAATATAGGTTATGTACAAATTTTGAATTCTCATTCGCTAGCTGTCCCGATTCTGGAATTCTCGATGTAATCCTTCGGTATCAATACCGCAACCGATCAGGGGCGTGACGCCTATTCAACCCAACTGTCGACATCCCAGACTCGGCGTCGCCGTGCTTTTGTAGCCGGGTCGAAACAGGAGGCTTCATATCAGCTGATTTCGGTCGTTAGTTCTGGACAAAAAGGTGGGTGGGACTTCACGGCAGGTTGGAATCGAACTAGACCGTTGTGCTCCAACCCACTAAATTGGATACTAAATTGGATAATACTAAATTGGATACTGATGTACTTTTTCAGTGCCAAATTTATGCGCCAAGCTTTATTTGTCTTGCTAATTCGGCTTTGGAGGGACTGTGCTCGCAATCATTTTTAAAAATGTGTCTATAGAACTGTGAAACATCGCAATTCATCTGAATTTGGAGGTGGAATACTTTATTTCATCCGGGACTACTTTACGAAAAGTTCCGATTGTATCATTTAAAAATATGCATTAAGTCTTACTGTGTTTGAAACGTCCCGTTCTTGTTTTTGTAGATGCTTGTAGCGAAAGCGCGTGGAAGACACACACGGATATGATCGAGTGCACGGAAGATCTCAACATGCACTGCGTCGGAATCTTCCCCAAGCCCAGTCCCATATGCGGCGTTTACTCGGAAAAGACAGGTGAGACGAGCTTCTCTTTCCTTATATAATATAATATTCGAGAAACGATCGCCATACTTCTGATATCAGAAATCTGAAACGAAGTGAGAGAGACACAAGACGAACTCTTCCAGAAACAAAGCTTGTTCACACATTCGAAATAAATATCTAACATCTGCAATATAACTGTATATCCAAGACTGCAGTGTAACTAGGTTACTTCAGTGTCCAGTAATCACGGACCATTAAAAATAACAATGGCTTTATTTTACGTGTAAATGATGGATTAAATTTCGTTGCCTTATGTATATTTCTCATTATGTATATATATATATATATATATATATATATATATATATATATATGTGTATATGTATATATATATGTATATATATATGTATATATATATATATATATATATATATGTATATATATATATATATATATATATATATATATATATATATATATATATATATATATATATATATATATATATATATATGTGTGTGTGTGTGTGTGTGTGTAATGAGACTGAATTGAGGATTTTAGCTCGTAAAGGGATAACTACTTGAGAATAAGGATGAGAAAACATTTCACCCCAATGACGTTAGGGACTCTCTATTATATTAAAGAGTGTGAAATATTAAAATTATTAACTAATATAAGTATTATCAATCGTTTGCTATTTAACCATCAAATTAAACTGAGTAATACATATTGCAGTTTCAATAATTTTACAGCGTATTAATGTAAATGACATTTTTTTTTCTTTTCTATTATCACATGTATTATGTCTTTGTAATCTGTCTTTATTGTATATACTATATTTTTATTTTGTGTATAATTATGTATGAAATCATCAGTTACTTATTTTGTTACTTAAAATTTTTGTAAAATTTTATGTTAACTGAAAGGTTCTCACTTCGTTCACCCATTTCTTTTTGCCCGGGGAGGATATTGTAAGGAAAATTCTCAGGGGTTTTCAAAACTTAAATCAAGGGTAAAAATTCCCGCGTCATTTTGAATTCCCCTTTTTAACCCCTAACCTAAATGGACCACTGGGCCTACAGTTTAAGCCCTCGGAGAAGGGGCCTGCCCAATTATAATCCTACATGGCCCTAGCGGACCATTTAATAAATTTCCAAATAAAAAGGAGATACAAGCTAGCGGAGACAGATTTTTTTCTAGATATATTTTCCCACAGAGGTTGACCCAGGTGTTACGTGTCTTGTACATAGAACTTCATGCTAGCTGACCCTTCAGTTTATCCTCCCCTATGAAGTGGGAACCCGTCCTTCAACGTTATCTTAATAAAGCTTTTTAGCTGAAACGGTATCATTTTTATGGCCATGACTGCAACCCCCCCTTGAGAAGTCAGTCTCATTACACACACACACACACACACACACACACACACACACATATATATATATATATATATATATATATATACATACATTCCAATGTTTTAAAGGATAATACATAAATATAAGGTGAGTATTTTCATTCTGTTTTGAAATTTAGTACGTGTGATTTAAAAGGGGGGTGGGTAAATTGATGTTATTTTGCATATCGCTTACTGTTATTAATCGGTTATTGTTATCAAAATCGCGGTGTCCAAACTGATCACATTAAGCGGAGTCCACTGATTTATGCTTGTGGCTTCCCATGTGGCATTCACTTGATGAGCAGCGAAATAATGAGACGCATGTTGGCTTCTTCCTCGGTTGTAATCTCTATATTCGAAATTGGAAAGAATAGTCCCAGTGTAGGTCATGCATGTCGTAAGAAACTTCTCAAATGGATAGCCAGCGTCCTTGGCTATAGCCGGATGCCCTATCCCTGGGTATTACATTAGGGGGGTTACCTACTTTAGGCCAACACGTGTGTCGCGATCCCGTTTTTCCTTTACCTTTAGTACAACAGACCCCTGTTCTTAGAGAGGCCCCATGAGCTGCTAAAAGAGATTTCATTCATCCATTTTGTCCAGTTTATTTTTATAGGAAAATGTAAAACTTTTATCTTTCTATGATTTAATGGGATAGGAAGGTTCGAAGGGATGACATTGTGAAATAACGGTGCTAAGGGTAAAAAGTTTGAAAGAGATGGCCGTCCCTCCCACGGCCAACTTTCGGTTGACAAGAGAATCACATCAACAAA
Organism: Pardosa pseudoannulata; assembly: GCA_032207245.1. Taxonomy (NCBI): domain Eukaryota; kingdom Metazoa; phylum Arthropoda; class Arachnida; order Araneae; family Lycosidae; genus Pardosa; species Pardosa pseudoannulata. The sequence goes on along the minus strand of CM063498.1, from coordinate 209,588,986 downwards.
AACACTCAAATAATTTACAAACAATAATATTAAAATAGGCCACGTTCTGTAATATTCCCTTCCATTCGGCCTTGCTTCGAGACAAGGCAATAAACCTTGTACGCAGTTTAATATTCATTACAGCCATCAACTCAATAGATTGGGGCGTTTCATTTCTTTTAATTACGGAAGCTCGCGGAAGTTTTCGACACGCTTCGTCACGACGAGCACGAATAGCGGAGCTCTGACGCCGTCCAAAAAGAGTTCATTTTTCGGATGTCAAAATTTGGGAATTATAGAAGAGTCTCTAATTTGGAAAACACGTTTGTGAACAGGTGGGCGTTTCGCTCCCGATTTAGAGGCGATGATGGTGATAGAGTTCTTAAATTACTGTTTAAATCTCCTTCTCTCTTTATTACACACACACACACACACACACACACACACACACACACACACACACACACACACACTATATATATATATATATATATATATATATATATATATATATATATATACACTGTCTACCAATAAGTATTTGGACACCTATGCAAATGACGTTATCAGCGGTACTGAGGTACGTCACGGCCTCCGCCGGTATACATCGTGTAGGAAACAGCATCGGCAAGAGTCGCATGGAAGATGTCGCGCCTTTCGGAGCTCTCTGATTTCGAGAAAGGGTATCACAAATGTCGCCGATCCTTAAGGGACCTATCGAGCGATCTGAAGTAGCCAAAATCGGCAGTGGCCTATGGGATTAAGAAATGGAAGGAGAGTGGGGATTGTCGGAATGTGCCCTGAGTCGGCGACCAACCAAACTGGGAGTGCTGTCTAGAGAAATTCGGAAGAACCATCCCCAACCGATGGCCCTCATCCGCGAGGAGTTTCCACAGGCATCCGGGAGTATTGTTTCAATGAATACCATCCGTAAGGAAGCACATCTGCTTGGTTCTCATGGTCGTACTGCTGCCCATAAGCCTTTGATCACAAAGTCCAACCGTGCTGCTCCGTTAATGTGGTGCAAAGTACATCTATATTGGACCATAGATCAGTGGAAATGGATTCTTTGGAGCTCAAGGGGATTTGGGAATCAAGGCTTACCCTTTACTGTTTGGATGGCAGGGTCTGGGTCTGGCGTCTGCCTGGAGAACGTCTCCTGCCAGAACGCATTGTGCCAACAGTCAAGTTCGGCGGAGGTGGAACCATGGTCTGGGGGTGTTTATTCTGGTATGGACTGGTATCCCTTGGTCCCCATTCATGGTAAGCTCGACGCCGATGCCTACTGCACTATTTTGGATGACAATGTGCTTCCTACGTCGTGGCAGTTTTACGGGTTGGACCCCTGTTACTTTCAGGACGACAATGCCAGTTGTCATGTTTCGAGCTTAACCAAGGCTTGGTATGGTGGCAGTGGAGTTCATCGAATGGACTGGCCTGCCCAGAACCCAGACCTGAACCCTACCGAGAACCTCTGGAACGCGTTGGATCGCCGAATTAAGGGGTGCACTACGCGTCCAAAATCGGCGAAGGAACTTGTATGCCTACTAAAAGCTGAGTGGAAGACAATACCACTAGCTGTAATTACAAAGATTTGTGGAAAGTCTGCCCCGGAGGGTTCACGCTGTCATTGTCCTCTCGTGGAGGCTCTACCAACTATGGATTTTGAATAAAGTTAGTGTTCCGTTTCTATCACAGGGGTCCAAAATACTTATTGGTAGACAGTGTATTAGCAAGATATATACAGTAAAAATATTAACAAAATATATAAAAAGAACACATCTCGCAGTCCATTTATGGCAACCCATTTAGAGCTATGGGGTGATTTATGGGAAAAGGCATCGAAACAGCTTAGACGCGTATATGATCTGGGTATACATGGTCTTGTGTCTGAATTCTGATGTTTTCCTATTTGGCAGGCAAATACCTGAACAGCGTCCCTTTTGACAGCGTCAACATCTTGCACAACGGCACGTACGAGGTGAGCTTCAACAGGCGGTTCTCCGTCAAGGACTGGCTCGACCACGCAGACCTCAGTTTCCGATGCTACATGATCGTCCTCGGAACGCCCTGGAGGAGTGGCATCACCCACAAGATGTTCGGAGGTCTGTATCAGAATAACGAATAATACATGGACCACTGTAGTCCTGTAGGTCTCTTTTCAGTGGAAAAAAACTATCAACAAGTGACGAAAAAAAATCCCTAAAATGAATGAACTGCAAGTAACATATAAAATACACCTCCGTCGTCATTTTGTACATTTCAATGCAAGTGCGCATAGCCAAAAAATGAAAATCACCATTTTAAATCGTATTAAAGAGAATTCATTTGCAGGACTGACGAATATTTCGTTAGTTCGTAGCTGCGCACGGAGGAAAAAAATTCCAAACCAAAACAAGAAGATTTTTTTCATAAGGTTTGCCTGTTAACACTTTAGCAGGACAGTTGTTTTGCAGCGAAACCTCCTCTTAACCTTTTAATGCCTGGCGTATCATTTTAGATACGGCTAAAAAATAGCTTGTTGAGTTTTTGTTTTCTTAGAACAAATTTTCCTTTTGAGAGTGGGTAATGGGCAATCTTATAAACAATCTACGAAATTTTCAAGTAATTTCTATTATTTATATTTTTTTCATTTAGATCTAGATTTTATGATTTTTCGATCAGCTCTCATAAATTTACTTTTTCGGCAGGTGCAGACTGAGATCATGACAAATTTGCTTTTTCCATTAACACTACAGCATTTTGCAGAGATTATTTTACCTGCAATATCAAATAAATCTTTTTTCAGGAAGTTTTTCCTTTTTTTTATATATAAATGTCACTCTATGTTTAAAACGATAACTGATCACTAACGTGACATGCTCTAGTATTCAAAATTGTTTGATCTTCCAATTTATTTCGTTCTGTGCAGTCCATATTAACTTAGATTTAAGATAGGCTCCGAAATGTAATCGGCAGAAATGAACTTAAGCATTAAAGGTTTAGAAAAAAAAATAAAGAAAAAAAAAAAAAAATAAAAAAAAAAGAAAAAAAAAAAAAAAAAAAAAAAAATAAAATATGGGTTAAACATTTTTTTCTAAAATTTTTGGAGAAATATGAATTTTTTCGATTTTTTTATGTTTTTGACATTTAAAACTTACAATAAATGGCAGTATTACACTTAATTTATTATTTCTTTTGAAATCTATGTATTTATACTTGCTGACCTGGAAAGTTAGTAATGCTAAGGTTTTTCACTTATGATCCCAAACAAAAGTATCCATTCAAGCAACACTTATATAAATTGTTAAACCATTTACTTATTTTACTTTTTTAAGAACATTTTTTTATTGTTCTTCCAATATAAATAAAATTTAAAAAAGTATTATATTCCCGCTGTACAAGGGGATGGGTTTCTCCAATTCCTCCTAAGGCAAACCCCTCTAAGAATTGCAAAGAAACACTTTAATACATTTTGCATTTATAAGGTTCATAGATAATATTTACAAACTAACTAGCAATTTTGCCCGTGCTTCGCTACGGTGAACTTAATATATTACTTTTAAACAAAGATCTATTTTTCGTCAATAACTCTCTCAATTCGTCACAGTTCAGTTCGAGTCATTGGCATATTTATATATTTCTATCATAAGCGTATTATAACATTATTCAGTTTTTATAATCGATTTTGTATCTTATATTAAATTTTCTCCAACTTTTTTTTATGGTAAAATATAAGTATAACCCTAAATTACATTACTGTATTACTACTGTACGTTGATTAGCAACGTTAATAGATCTTGCCATATTACGTGGTAGAATAAGAAGCAGAGGTTTTGACAGCAACAGTGCTAATTTTGTTGGTATTAATAAATGTTGTCTAAAATTAAGGAAATTTATAACAAACCACGTGGTTTTGTATGAAACAGAAACACACTTTCATATTGACAACCATACGAATATAAAAGATAACTATATAAAATGATAGGTTTTTATTTGGCCATGAGAGTCACTGAAATTGGTACTTTTTGTTGTTAGAATATTGTTGATAAACATTTCACTGTAACGTAAAAATGAACCAAGAATTAAATTTAAAATGAGTTCTCATATAAAAATGCTATAATTTGCGTCCCATAGAAATGAAAGTGAATCCCTTTATATCTCAATTTCCGGGTCCAATCGAATGGATACTACGCAGACGAAGTTTAAATAACATAAAATAAGAAATGAATAAATGAGAGTTTAAAGGAATGACGTCATAATGATAGAAAAATATTATTTTAATCCATTTATTATGCGATAAATTAGAAATTTTAATCTCCTGCTTTTAACCGAGGAAAACTGCGTTTAAAACAATTACTTGGGATGACGTCACATTGATAGAAATATTGCTTCTTTCACTTAGTTATGATGCGATAAATTAAAAAATGAATCATTTGCGTTTAACCGGGGAAAATAATGCTTGGAATAACGACACGAAACGCTCGAAAAAGGGGGAAGGAATGGATTTCGAACGTTAAAAATTTACAAAAACCTTCCCAAGGATGTAAATTTTCACGGCGATTGGATGCATGGTTTTTGAGTCTATTGAGTACAGACAGACACAAATTCACATTTATACATATAGATTTGATTAAATTCCAAAGAACCTTTAAAGGGTTAAGCATTTTCCTCTCTTTGGACTGGTCACCTTTTCGCAGGGTTCCAGTTGTCGCATCTCAAAATATATCCAAGACATCTCGACTCGGACGATATGAAGTTGTTTACATTTTGTATAAATGTCGTAGTTAAACAATATTCTCCACTACCTTTTCTTTAATGGAGCCAAATATTTTTCGGAGCATAGATTAAAAGTCTGTTTTCATCTGCTTTAATGCATGTTCAGCCCTCGCCACCTTATGATAGGATGGGTCTGACGGAAGTCGTATAAAAGATTTATTTTTATCTCGATATTTTAGAGTTTAGAATTTAATCATTTTTTAAAATCCCGATAGCATCCGTTAGCTCGTTCAAAAGAATAGAATATTTATAAATGCATTTGCAACGTCCATATATTCATAAAACGCAAACTTTGTTTAAAAACTTAAAAGCTAGTATTGTTACGAATTTGTTAATGAACCTTGCATTTAACACGGGACTCTATGGGTATCTCGTTAAATTGGCCAGATATAGCCTCGTTGGCGACAGTTTTGGCAACTTATTTTTGTCGCCAAGTTCGTCGCCAAATGTGGCGATACGTGACCACTTCAGGTTCCGGTTTCTGGTCTAATCTGGAATGTTCGAGCAGTTTCTTCGGGCCTATATAAGTCCCAAACGAAGAGAGTCCCCCTCATTATTTTTCCTTTTGCTTCAAGACTTAATTGAGTGAAATTATTTTCACCTATAATATAATTCCATACTTCATAGTGCAGAGTCATTCTCACCTTCACCATTCGGTTCAAACCCAGGTGCCCCAAACAAGCTACCATTCAGAAACGAGGAGAGTCGTTAAATAGATTTCTCGGTGTACAGAGCACGCACGGTATGCTGTGTTTTTTACCAGTGCTTCCGTTTTGTTTGATGCTTAAAGAGGTACGTGAGCCCACGACATTGTGCTCGAGTTGTTTCGCGATGATTTTGTGTGGTACGAGCGTGCAGTACCTTTGATGCCTTTCTGACATTGTATTTTCCAACTGATTGCCCATAAATTATTTTTTTTCGTGCTGTAGTCTTACTTAAAGTCCATTCAATCCCCGAACCCAGTTTTGAAGTTTGTAACACTGACTAATGTTAATGTAACGGCTCGTAAACTGGACCGTTTTGGCACTTTATTTTTGTCGCCAACGAGCCAATTTCTCTCCACTTTGGCGAGATACCTATAGAGTCCCATGGTAAATGCAAGGTTCACTAACAAATTCGTAATAGTATTTATGTTGTATGCTGCGATAATAATTATATGCATTAGGGTATGGCGGTGAAACATTCCTATTACCATCCTAGTTATATTTAGCAAGTCGATGAAAGAGAAATATGGAATTTTCGTCGTTTCCTGTTTCAGATCCGGGCTGCGAGAAGGATCCCGCCTCCATCAAGCACGGCTACTTCAACGTGAGCGCCGAACATCGGAGTTGTTGGAACCACCCGTCGGAGGGCTCCACCGCCGAATACCACTGCAACCCGGGCTACCAGATGCAGGGCACCGCCCTCTACGTCTGCCACCAGGGGAAATGGATCCCAGAGGGCGTAGTGGTGGACGACCCCCTGCCCTCTTGCCGTCAGTATTGCTTTCTTTTCTTTCAAGTCCACTTTAGGCACCCGATGCCTGTTAACCTATGGGGGAGGGGAAAGTTGTTCTTCTGTAACTTATAGAGAAAAGGTTCTCCAGAATTATGAGGGAACTAAATTTTAAAGATATCGAGAAAAATACGGTGAAAATAGTTTAACGGGAAAATGAGGGCACAGAAATATTTTTCGTGTTAAAATGACATTGAAAGAAAACATATCTTTAACAAAATTAAGTTTATTAGTATACGTTTTATTTCTATATGTATGTATATATGCGTGTATTTAATGCATGCTTAAAATTAACGAAGCAAAAACATTCAAAAAGGACTTGACGAAATTTAATATAGAATTTTGAAGATTTATCGAAAGCCAAACATTTTTTGAGTTTTTGGAAAGTAATCTGATAGCTTTCTTTGGTCTTTTTTGGCATCCAATGGTTCGACGTCGTCCATTTTGTTATTTAATTCACCATTGAAACGTGCTTCGAAACAATTGCGAGTACTTTCCACGATGTTCCTCGTTTCGGAACAGGAACATTCTTCGGAATTTTCCTCAGTGATGTTTTTTGAGCTTTGACCAAACTCCAAAATGTCCTCATTAGAGCTGTACCACTCATGATCGTCATCGAATTCGTCCGATGATTCAGTCCAACAATACAGAAACTTGCGCCTGCGCAGGGGGGATTTTCTGTATTTTATTCATTCTCAGAAGAAAAATATTTTCGGGTTAAGCGATTTCCGTTAAGAGAAAAAGAAATGCATGAAAATACATAGTAATTTGTCGGGACCGTTGTATGATTTCGTGTTAACCGATATTTCGTCTTAAGCGTGTTCGTGTTAAAGGGTATTTCACTGTATATTCGGTTTTAAATTATTGGTGAAAAAGTTTGACATAGTCTTCTTTGAGCGTAAATAAGGACATTTTAGCAACATGCTTTTTTTTTTAATGTCACTGCAACCTCAACCAAAACCAGACTTATATAACATTAACTATACATCATAACGATTTTCCTTTCTTCTCACTAAAAGTTCCTTTTTTCGGAATTGTAACAATCTGCTAAAGGCCTCTCCACACTATGGTACACTGCAAGCCATTACCACCGTCTGCAGGGGGATATGGCTTATTGTGGTCGATGGTGGGAGATGATAAAATAGCCTTGGCGGACGATGGCTTAGGAGGCAGTTTTTGTCCAAAGGTCATAGACAGCCAGATGCGCAATTAAAGTGCGCAGTAGACCCTATGGTCGAATCCACACGCTCGGCTCATTGAGTGGCCCAGCGTGTGAATGAACCATTATTCAAGGTCACCTTCAGGAAGTGGTGAACAATTGGCCATAGTGTGGAGGCTACATACAGAAGATATGGTAGAAGTAAAATATCGTTCACGTAGTTTTCCGTTGGTGCCACCCGTTGGCAGATATCCCGCCAAAAATGAGCCAATCATTTCATCGGAATTTAGAAGGAACAGATAGCTCTCTAATTACATCTAGAGCAATCATTCTCAACCTTAAAAATATCTGACATTATTGGCGGCGCTCTTACAACAGTAATATGAAGTAAAAACGTAAAAAAAAAAAGTAAAATTTCAAAAATATTTTTTTAAGAAACCGTTGAGGTAATGACAAATATATTTTTCAAAATAACCAATGCAAGGACAGTTATCATGCTGTTGATACTTATGTATAATAGTATTAAATTTCGACCTTAAGTTAAGAGCATTATGGAAAAAATAAATATCAAAAGGCTCTTACCCTTTCACCTTCGGATGCAGTGGGACGCACTAGAAAGGTATATTCTTCAGTCACGATTTAAAGAAGCCTTTCGGAAAGAATAATACATTTATTTAGCACGTTCTAACGAAACCCTAAAATAACACTAGCATTATACATAGATTTTCAAAGAACAACCGTAATCAAAAAATCAAAAACAAAAAAATCGTTCTTTCTTTTTCGTTGCCATTCAGCAAAGGAAAGCTTTCAAAAAAATACATGAAGGAAAAACCATGGATCATAGTTCATGTTTCCCTTTTCCACAAACGGTCTTTTGTTTAGAAATTCTTCTTTACCTAAAACAAGGAAAATATAAAAAAGTATTTAATAAAGAATTGCTTTTATTTAACAAGAAAACCAATAAATAGTGCACTGAAAAGTAAAAATTTTGATTGAGCTTAAATTATGCCGCTAGATGGCGAAACTAGTTTAAAATCTCTGACACTGGGATTCCAGTAGGCTGAGCAGATTTTTGCTTTTACCAAATTGACTTTAATTTTTTCTCCAATTTAATTTTTTTATGATTGAAAATTTTGTTGTCACCGGAATTGAATCTGTGTGCAAAATTTCATATGCCAGTTAAAAACAGATTTCAAAATATCAAATGACACACAGGCGAAGTTAGGTAAAATTGATATAAAAGAAAGAGGGGGAAATGAACCTCATATTGTAATTAACTCAGAAACGTTGAAAGTGCATATGTCAATGTAATATTTTTCGACTTTCACTGCACAGGATTTTTTTTTTATTCATTACTGATACTTTTTGAATTTTTGCGTATTCAGAAAATTAAATGTCATTAATTTGACATCGCTTTATAACAGCGATGTACAACCCCTTCTCGAACGAATAGAAGAACTGCAAGATATGCTGGGAGGGGCAAAAAATCCCAATCGAAGATTTTGAAAATTGAACCCTGATTATTGAGTAGAAAGCTAAACTCATAGTGGGAAAAGAAAGCATGATTCCTACTAGAAGGGAGTCTAACGATGGCCGAATGACAGAGCACTGCTCTTCATGTCTTTGAATTCCACCGATGGTTCAGAGTTTCGTAGCCGTTCGGAAAAAGTAGGTCCCTCGTGTAGCAAAACATCCAAACCAAACTTATTGTAAGGAGTGGACAAGGAGAATGTTCCACGATAAAAGGAGAACTTCATACTTACGATACAGTACTAAGTGACTTTAATTATTTATCCCAAATGTTCGAATGTTGACATAGATTGAGAATTATTAAGAATCTATCACATTAAAAATGACATAACATGGGCTGAATCCTCTAGAATCTTGATTTAAACTGGTGGTTATCATACAGGAATTTCTATTATTATATTCAAAATAGAAACAATATCGTCGCTTTCGTCACAGTAGTCCTTTCCTTTAATGTCATCGTCACACAATTTCGATAGAGTACGAATCAACGGTGTCGTCCAATTCTTTAAACCCTGTCGGTCTCCCCTTCCCAGGCAGTGAACCGGACCACGCAAGGAACATTCTATTATTTCCATATTATTGCGTGGGTTTAGGCGACTTTGTCGGGGTTTGTGATAATGAATACCTTTGTAACTGAAGATTTATTAACTTGTAACTGTTTGAAATTAATTTAAAATTAGTATTAAATATTTAATGGTCATAAATTAAAATTCTAGTCACAAAATTGAAATGCGCTTTTCAGAAAGAATACACAAGTCCCCCCCTACCCCACTCTTCTTCAGGGAACTCGGTAAAATTAACAAGCATTGACACGGCGATAAAAGTTTGATGATCACTGCTGTTGATGAATCAAATTATGCTACTCATCTTAAAAATAACCGACGGAGAAGTAAAGAATTTTTCAATAACCTATAACCACAAAGCACGCCGTTAACACACAGTTATTCTGTTTTGAAACTAGCATATGACGGGATCAGTAAAATTTTTAATTTTCCAAAATTCTAAAGTACTTTATGAGGCAGGTAAAAAAATGGTTTGTTGTTTGGCTGAGAATTATCTCGCAACAAAAAATAATCGATGATTCAATTTAAAATGATCTCATATGTACCTAATCTATTATTTAAGCCAAATATAAAAGAAAATTATTGACGTAATATTGTCACGAAGATTCGAATGAACACACCGTTTAACGTAACAGAAGAATTTATTGAAGCTAAGTAGCAACTCGCAACTTTACAAGACCGAGAAGTTGCCTACAACTAGTGGGTGTCAGCTTTTATACCCGAACAGAATATTCGAGAAATAACTAATTTACATATTAAAGAAAGATCTAGAATGTTCAAGAACATAAAGAAACATAAGGAAACAATAAATAACATTTTTAAATTAAAAATCCGTACTTTGGATAAACAGCCATGGCAAGCATCGAACCCACAATCTTCGGGTCTGGATCGCGTGCTTTGAACATTCGGCCACTTAGCTCGTTGGCTAAGATTCTTTATGCGGCAATATCAAAGTTCAATGATAAAACGTATGAAAATAAGGCATAATTTAAATAATTTAAAATAAGAAATGATTCAATGAGATGGTTGAAGGAATGACGTTATAATGCTAGAAAAAGATGTTATTTTTACCTGTTTTTATGGGATAAATTGATAAATTGAATCGCTTGTTCTTAACAGGGGAAAATAGGAGTTGAAATAGTGGCCTTAAAATTTCGAAAAGAGGGAAAGGGGTGGATTTCGAACGTTTTAAAGAAGACCGTATTTTTCGCTGTGATATGAATCATATTTATACCAACTTATTTTAGAATCGGATCTATAGTTTAGAAGATAAACTTTGAATGTAGCTAACTATGGATGCCTCTATCCATTCCGGGTCCAACTGCTTCATAAAATCGAGGACAGACGTACAGATAACTTAGGCTATTAGTATATAGGGGATGTTTTAATTGAGTCAGCCCTAAAACAGTGGACTCCGCTTAATGGGATCAGTTTGGGGCACCCTGATTTTGATAACAATAAACGATATGCAGATTTACATAAATTTACCTCCCCTTCACACGTACTAAATTTCAAAATAAAATGATAAAACTCATATATTTATGTACAGTATATTATCCTTTAAAACAGAAGAATTGTATACATAATTAAAAAAATCAATTGTTGACTGTCTACAATTTTTGCTATGAATCTCATTGATAAATTGTTCGTCATCATAATGTTATTTTAAGTCATCGGAGCAGTGTTGTACTCCCCGTTTCGACACTTTCAATGCCATTCAGAGGTTCAGAAATGTCGAACTGCACTGCAGCATTGCTTCGACTCATTTTCGGTAACCTGTCATAACGATTTAAAATTTCGTTATTTTGTTTTAACGTTCAATCATTTCGCTTTCTGGCTTCCACATCCACAAGCTGCATGTAAGCGAGCAATTCATAAAATGGGAATATGCAGTTCCTATAATAATGTGTTGCCTTCTGCTTATCTGACAACCATTGACCACCAGCAGGGTGTGGGAATTTCTGAAAAATTCCAGGAAATTGTAATAACCCACTCCTTTGATCCTTCCCCATTTCCCTAGGTAGAAGTGGGAAAATTCTCGGAAATTAAAACAAGAACGAAGGGAAAGAAAAGAATGGTTTCCTTCTGAATACATTGTGACTATTCCTTTGGCAGTTAAAATGAGGTTCGAAAACGGATAACGTTAACCGATGCAACGATCCCATCAAGCGATCATTTTAACGTACAAATTAATAGAAGGAATTGGGACCCAGTGATTTCGATAACAATAAGCGATGGAACCGCGATCCAATTAAGCGGAGTCCACTGTATCTAAATAGGGAATTTATTTGTTCGACCAGATTGCTTCGAGTGATGTATGTGTGTTTCTTGTTTTTCAGACGACGGCAGCGGCGCAGTATCTGTGGCATGCAGTTGGTTGCTGTTAGGGCTTTTCATCCTGTACCACCTGGGAACATTCATTCGTCCCTCGGGATAACACACCGTGTCCTCGTTGCAGACCATTCCTCGCTGTCATCGTTCCATTCTGCCACTCATGTTCTAACGAGGTCGTACAGAAGACTGACATGGGATCTACCTTGTCCTTTTCACCCGCTTCAATGGCGACTCTCCTTCGAGCTTGGAAGAACAGCTTGAAGAAGGCATGACAGTTGACATTCGGCCCGGAATGATTCGTGACAATCCAGGCAGAATTCGACCGCATTTCCCTAGCGATGAATTGCAGTTTTCGTTCCTTTTTTAAGTATCGCTGGTTTTATTCTTTGCTTTCACACGAACATTTCAGCACATGTTTGTCCATAAATGCATTCTGCGTTATACTCTTGCTAGAAATTTTGTTCGATTTTTTATAAACTGGAAAAGATTTTTTTATTTCTATCAGTTGACAGCAAACTTGCGAAATATTTGTTAACTAAAACCCGCAGAAAATTTAATTTAGACGTGAATTAGGTTTTTTCCCTAGCGATGATGAATTGCAGTTTTCGTTCCTTTTTTATACGTATCGCTTGCTGGTTTTATTCTTTGCTTTCACACGAACATTTCAGCACATGTTTGTCCATAAATGCATTCTGCGTTATACTCTTGCTAGAAATTTTGTTCGATTTTTTATAAACTGGAAAAGATTTTTTTATTTCTATCAGTTGACAGCAAACTTGCGAAATATTTGTTAACTAAAACCCGCAGAAAATTTAATTTAGACGTGAATTAGGTTTTAAAAAAATTTGACCTTTGAATGGGCCTAGTAAGCAATATTTTTTTACAATTTGTTTTCTTTTTTCTTATATTCATCTTTTTACTTTAAGTTCAGGTTAATATCATTTGCTTATTATGATATCAATTGTTAAACAGTTCCATGACTTTTCAGTAGGTTGAAAAATTTATGATTCTTCTACATTCTGCAATATTTCTTTTAATTTAATTCATCGTCAAAATTATAATTTAGAATTTTTTCAGGAAGACTGAAGAGAGGTTGGGTAATTGTTGAAATATGGTTTTAGAATGTCTAAAATATTTTTAAATGTTTTAAACTACACTAGAGTGCATTTTAAAATATTTAGATATATTTTAAAATGTAAGATTATTTATTATAAGCTTATATTTTCTCATGTTTACCAATTTGAAATCATTTCTGTTTCTGGTCTTGCAATTTTTAGGATGTTAGTGAATTTATACAACAGCATCAAAAATATGTCCCAAAGCAAACTTTTTGCTAAACAGGGTACAGTAAAAAAATTAATAGAAAGAACCTGGGCCCAAGTTATGCAGTACTTCTGGAAAATGAAACAGCATTGTTAAAAAAAACTGTTGTGCCATCTGTATTATTCTAAAGTAATATTCTGCGACTAGTGAGTTTTTGAGATTGATCGCAATAATGGCCAAATATTATCAACCATTATTGTAAAAAAAAATCGAAATATTATCATTGTATACACCCAATATGATACCTCAAAAACAGTTAGAACAAACTCATTTCTCAGAGTCAATGTTGTCTGTTCGAAATGGAACATGATTTGTCAACACCTGCCTGTGATTTCGCTTGATATACGGCAAGCCAAATCAAAGGCCCGTCTTTGCATCACTGTTGCTTTTTTTAATAAAGAAATATTTAACATCATTGTAAATACATGTAAATAAAAAATTAAATAGGAAATTAAAAGTGTAAAAAAAATATCTTTAACTATTTTAGACTGCCTTGAATAATAGAGTGGCCTCGGTCGTGCATGGAATTAGTCTGTTGATTCGATGAAAGAAGTTTAAAAAAGATTTTTGCTCTTTGTTCGTTCTTTGTTATCGTGCTACACTGCCCTGTTTATTTTTTTACCCTTTTCATTCTAAGAGAATAGTGAAAGGAAAGTGCCCGGCAAATATCTTTATTTATTTATGCACATTTTGTAGTAATTTCTAATGTGTGCTTCACATATAACACTATTGAACATTCAAAATGACCGATTCAGTTTTTAAAAAATTTTGTTCATATTTATAAAATAAATTTTAAATGAAAAGTGTGTTTATTTTTTATAATTATACAAAATTAGATTCTATACTTAACACTAGATTTACGGATGTTGATCCTATACTTATTTATACTGGAGTGAGCCAATTGGACTCATACAAGAAAGTGGAAGTTTTTCGCAAAGAAAATAGTTCCAAATTAATTTAAATGAAATGTTTATTATCAAAAAATTTATGGAAAACTTTTTTTACATATAAAATCTGTTTTTGAAACACATTTACCGCATACATTTCTTTTACATTTAGCACAATGGTTTCTACATCTGTTTCTTTTGCAAGATGGTTGAACTCGACAATTCTTCCGTGCGTCAGTAGCACGAATTTCTGTCATTGGAATGGAAGCGTTCTCGACTTCTTCTCTATATTTACTTTATACTATATTTTATATACTTTATACTTTATATTTACTTTATACTATATTTATTACTATACTTATTTATTTTCATATACATTCTATGAATCCAATGGACTCACAATCGTGAAAATAGGTATACCCCATTGGATACTGCGAAATGAAGGGGTCTGAGAGGAATGAAAGTTTACATATATTTTATTACTTACCTAAAAACCAAGGTATGTTTTTGAAAAGTGATATTAAAGTTATATATATATATATATATATATATATATATATATATATATATATATATATATATATATATAGTGATCCAATATTTAATGAGTCAAATTGGCTTGGTCCGTAAATCTAGTGTTAATAACAAAAATTTCAATCTTTGACATAAAAAATGATTTTAAAATACTTTAGTATTTAAATGATTTTTATATTCTTTTTTTCAATTTCGAGAAAATATCTAAAACTGAATTATTTTATGAATAAAATTGATTTCTTAAAATGAGATAAAGAGAATAAAAAACTGCAATATCCTGTTTGAAATGCTTGACTTTTGCATAAATATCACTTTTGGGTGTCAAAGAAGTAATCCATTTTTATATTGTACTGCTCTGTGATAAAGTCAAATCTCAGTTTAGTCGGCTTTGAACTCTAATTAAATTATTCTGGTACCACTCACTTTTTTTCTTTAACGTGAAAAGAAAAGTTACACTGCGACCTACCAAAACTTTCCTTCTTGGGTTAATAGCGATAGACGGTTTGACGATTCTAAGCTTCAAAAGTGTTTTTTCCCCACTGATATTTTAGGATTATCTTTTTAAGTAAAATATAAAAGGACGAAAGAGCTTATAAACTTGCCCGAGGTTTTATCTATTCCGAAATAAAACTGCCAGTCACTTCTGGACAGAAAGTAGCAGAGCACTGGTTCAGAGGTTCGGCTACAAGTTCGTTATGAAAGTTGAATGAAAATATTGTTGGTGATGACTTACTGAATGTTAAATATGGATGAGCACCAGTGGATCATTGTTAATGTTTAGTACGGGATTCGATGCCCAAGGCTTCCAATGAGGGTTATTCACCATTTGATGTATAGAGAATCACGTGATTCGTTCATTCGCATGTTTGTTAAATGTAGCCTCCACACTATGGCCAATGGTTCACCGCTTCCTGATGGTGACCCTAGACGATGGTTCACAGTTGCATCGACACACTGGGCCACTATATGAGCCGAGTGCGTGGATTCGTCCATAGCGTCTACTGCGCACTTTAGTTGTGCATCTGGCTGCCTTTGATCTTTGGAGAAAAACCACCTCGGAAGCCATCGTCCGTCAAGGTTATTTTATTGTCTGCCACCAACGACCACTATAAGCCATACCCCCCCCCAAGAAGGTGGTAATGGCTTGCAGTGGGCCATAGTGTGGAAGGCCTTAAACACGTTCTCAATTATTTTTATCGCTTGCAGAATTGTATCGCATCTTTTGGATGTACTAATATTAATATGAAAAACATCTGCAAGGGGGGACAAAAACCCTTAGCTTTCATCGTTTTCTGCAACAAAACCGATAAATATAACCTTTAATCATCATTTAAAAATTGTATTTATAGGGTATCATTCTATTCATAAGTATAAAAAAAGTTATAATATTATTA
Source organism: Pardosa pseudoannulata (assembly GCA_032207245.1). NCBI lineage: Eukaryota > Metazoa > Arthropoda > Arachnida > Araneae > Lycosidae > Pardosa > Pardosa pseudoannulata. The sequence continues at coordinate 209,573,031 of CM063498.1, read as the reverse complement.
ATAAAGAATAAAATTTTATATTAAAATTACAATGAGAAAAAATAAAATTATAATTATCAAATTATAATATTATAAGATACTATATATAAAAAGTGAAAATATAATTTTAAAATATAACCTTCAATCATAATTTAAACCATTATTTCCTCATTCAAAAATAGTAAAAAAAAAGGAGAAACTATTACTGCTACAGAATGAAACTTTACATTAAAATAAAAATCAGGACAAATAGAAGTATAATTATTAAACTACAGCATCATACGATAAAGATAGTTATAAAAATAATATTTCTGCCGATGTCTAACGACTCAATTTAAAAGGAAAAAAACCGATATCGATTACCAAATTTTCTCTACCATATGAACAACTTCATCCCCTATATAATAATAGCCTAAGTTGTCTGTCCTCGAATTTATGAAGCGGTTGTACCTGGAATGGATACAGGCATCCACATTGGATTCTTGATGAGTTAGGGTTAGCAACGTTCGAAATCCACCCCTTCCCCCCTTTTCTAGCATTTAATGCAATTATTTCAAGCACTATTTTCCCCGGTTAAGAGCAGGCGATTAAATTTATCAATTTATCACATTATAAATAGGTAAAAAAATATAACATTTTTTTTCTAGCATTATTGCGTTATTCCTTTAACCATCTCATTTAATCATTTCTTATTTTAAACTAGCAAGCATTTCCGTGCTACGCTACGATGAACTTATTGTATTACTATTTTAAACAAAGATCTTTTTTTCCTGCATAACTCTCTAAATTCGTCACAGTACAGTTCGAAACGTTGAGATATTTATATATTTCTGTTATAAGCGTATTATAACAATATTCAGTTATTATACTACTGTATTACTACTGTACGTTGATTAGCAAGGTTAATAGATCTTGACATATTTATTAGGTGGTAGAATAGGAAGCAGAGGTTTTGACAGCAACAGTGCTAATTTTGTTGGTATTAATAAATGTTGTCCAAAATTAGGGAAATTTATGACAAACCACATGGTTTTGTATGAAACGGAAACACACATTCACATCGAAAACAATATGAGTATGAAGATACCTATATAAAATGATAGGTTTTTATTTACCCTATGAGAGTCACTGAAATTTGTACTTTTTGTTATTGGAATATTATTGATAAACATTTCATTGTAAAAATTAACCAAGAATTAAATTTAAAATTAGTTCTCATATAAAAATGCTATAATTTGAGTCACATAGAAATGAAAGTTAATCACTTTATATCTAAATTTCCAGGTCAAATCGAATGGATACCACGCAGACGATTTTTAAATAATATAAAATAAGAAATGAATAAATGAGATATTTCAAGGAATGACGTCATAATGATAAAAAAATATCGTTTTCACCTATTTATTATGCGATAAATTGAAAATTTTAATCTCCTGCTTTTAACCGAGGAAAACTGCGTTTAAAATAATTGCTTGGGATGACGTCACATTGCTAGAAATATTGCTTCTTTCACTTAGTTATGATGCGATAAATTAAAAAATTAATCGTTTGCGTTTAACCGGGGAAAATAATACTTGGAATAATGACATGAAATGCTCGAAAAAGGGGGAAAGAATGGATTTCGAACGTTAAAAATTTACAAAAACCTTCCCAGGGATATACCTAAGAATTTCCCAAATTTTCACGGCGATTGGATGCATGGTTTTTGAGTCTATCGAGTACATACAGACAGACACAAATTCATTTTTATATATATAGATTATTTAAATATCGTCTGCATTATTTTTAAACGTTTTATCCTTGAACTTAGATATTACATAAATAATATTTGGCTTAAATAATATATTAGGTACATATGTGATAATTTTAAATTGATTCGTCGATTATTTTTTGTTGCAATGAAAATTTTATTACTGGTATTAACAACAAATTCTATCTACCTCCAGGGATATCTACTTCCATTAATCACTGTGGCAAAAAGAACTTAACAATAATTCCGACGTAATTAAGAAAACTTTGAATTATCTTTCTAAATGAATTCAACTTGATTCTATACTGTATTCACAGTATCGGGAGACTTTAGAGGAGTATGAAGATAAACAAATTATTGAGTTTGTACGAGATAATTCTCAGCCAAAAAACAAACCATTTTTCCCTGCCTTATAGGGTACTTTACAAGTCTGGAAGATTAAAAATTTTACCTATCCCGTCATATGACGGGCTATATGCTAGTTATATAATATTATTAACTAAAATAATTTTTATGAAATCTAGGAAAAAAAACTTCCATGATTTTTTGATTTAATTTTTTCATGTCCGACATGGTGGATTATTTTTCGAGCGCCACAGGTTGGGAAACGCCGCTCTAAGGTTAAATTCCAAATGGACGTATCACGTGGTTGTGACGTCAGCTGAATAATCCTCATTGTATACGAGAAAGATATGCATAGAAATTTCAAATTCTAAAATGCCCTTCCTTCGCGTAAATCCTCCCCCCCCCCCCGAAAAATAGGATGCCCACTAAAATGTGAAAGGTTATTCTAAGAACCTATTCAAGTTATTTCGAAGAGAAAAGTAAATTGGGCTTTCAGACATTTTTCGAGTTCTGTGTACAGTATGCGCATGAAGTGATGACGTCTTCTAAATGAACTGCCCTATTTCTACTCCTATTTTCTAGCCCATTCTGATGTCTTTGATTCATTTTTGTCTCTCCCAAATATTAAGTAGAACGAAAACTAATAAGAAGACAATCGAGTCCAGGACTCAATTATATTTTCTCTCAAATTCTTAAAAGGCAAATCCTATTTCTGCATTTATGTCGCAATGTAGAAGTTTTTCTAAAAGTCGATTTCAAAATGCTTCCAAACCCAAGCAATGGATATTTCCCCGTACTACATGCCATGTAGTTCGTGGAAAATAGAACGAGAATCTAACCCGAACTTTGTTTCTAAGTTTCCAAACGAACACTGGTGGATATATTTGTATGATGCATTTGTAAGCAGTGGAGTTACATCTGTTATATTGAGAGTTATTTGTTTGTCAATAAATGTGTACAAAACTCTTGTGTTGTTGTGTTTTATTTGATGGATTCGCAAAATTCTCTTTTCAGTCATACGTTTTTCTTTTTTTCTTAATGAATACGATCCTAAATCGTATCAGACCAAATGATATCTAAAAAACCTGTCATAACGTTTTAAAATTTCGACCTTTTGTTTTGACGTTCAATCATTTCGCTTTCTGGCTTCCACATCGACAAACTGTACGTAAACGAGCAAGGCATAAAATGGGAAGACGCTCCTTCTCAGTTCCGATAAGAATGGGTTGCCTTCTGATTACCTGACAACCCTCCAGCAGGGTGTGCGTATTTCTGAAAAATTCCATGAACGTGTATTACCCCACTCCTTTGTCATTCCCCAATTCCTTAGGCGGAAGAGGAGAATTCTCGGAAATTCAAAGAACAGCGAAGGGAAAGAAAAGTATGGATTCCTTCTGAATAGATTGTGAATATTCTTTTGCCAGTTAAAATGAGGTTCAAAAACTGATAAAATTAATCGATGCAACGATCACATAAAGAGATAATTTTAAAATACATATATACATATATATACATACACACATATTACTGCAAATGAATAGAGAATATCGGGACCCAGTGATTTCGATAACATTACCTGCTATCCCATTAAGCAGAGACCACTGTATTGTCAATTTTGATGCATTACAAACACAAATAACAATTTTTAATTCATGACTCGTTGCATTTTTTACGTATACATTACCGGTCACTCGACCAGTTATGGTATGTTTAATTTTAAAGCAGATTTCGAACGGCTACGAACGTCCGTGCCACACTGGGATTCGAACCCACAAATTTACCCCTTAATTCACACGTACTAATTTTCAAAACAAGATGAAAAACACACACCTTATATTTTATGTACTGTATATATTATCATTTGAAAAATAAGAATTGTATACATAATTTTAAAAAATTCATCCATTGTTGACTGTCTACAATTTTTTTCTAAAAAGCTCGTTGATAAATCGTTCGTCATCGTAATCAACCTGTCATAACGATTTAAAATTTCGATCTTTTGTTTTGACGTTCAATCATTTCGCTTTCTGGCTTCCACATCGACAAACTGTACGTAAACGAGCAAGGCATAAAATGAGAACACGCTCCTTCTCAGTTCCGATAAGAATGGGTTGCCTTCTGCTTATCTGACAACCATTGGCCATCAGCAGGGTGTGCGTACTTCTGAAAAATTCCAGGAACGTGTCATACCCAACTCCTTTGTTTTTCTCCTTTTCCCTAGATGGAAAAGGGAGAATCCTCTGAAATAAAAACAACAGCGAAGGGAAAGAAAAGAATGGGTTCCTTCTGAATACGTTGTGAATATTCCTTTGCCAGTTAAAATGAGGTTCGAAAGCGGATCCCGTTAACCGCTGTAACGATCGCATAAAGTGATAATTTTAACGTACAAATGAATAGAGAAAATGGGGACCCAGTGATTTCGATTACAATAATCGATTGATAACATGAACCGCCATCACATTAATCGAAGTCCACTGTATTTGGGCAGCGGTCGAGTAGAAATCCTTAACGCTACCAACACCAAGCTTCCTCCTTACCTAGATGGTTCGGTTTGGAGCGTTAAGGTCTACTTTGTTGCAACACGAGAGCTCATGAGACGGGAGTCTGCTGCTTAAAGCCGATTCCGAATGGCTACGAACATCCATGCCACAGTGGGATTCGAACCCATGAACTCCGGTACGAAGAATCAGCATTCCTAACCGTTCGGCTCTGCTCATCTCGAAGCGTCAACAGCGGTCAAATGGACCACAGAATGGATTAAACGTGTTTTTTAAAACATAAGCGTTTTATATTATTTTCTAATGATTTCAATTAATTTTAATTATTAATTTTAATGACTCATATAAAACACAGAACTTTTGTGAAAAATTATACTTTTTAATAAATTTCCAGTTTACTTTAAACATCTTTTATTCCTGTTCGAAATTTTTACAGAAATGCATTTACCTTATACATAAATCAAACACTTTTTATAGACATCACATGTTTTGTTTCCTGTACAATGCCCAATCTAGTATTGGTGGATTTTTTTTTCTTTGATAATCTATTACTGGATTCGGAAATTTCTAACACTAGTTTAGGGAATTTTGAGATTTTTTTTCATGTGAATCTCCCCACTGATTCAATTAAGAGTCGATGTCTTTTAATTTCTTTTCTTAGTCATTTATTTCCTGCGAAATCCAGCACTTTAAAACCAGACGCACTGGTCATCTGCTTGATGCTGTGACGCCTTCAATATTCTCAAATGAGAGGTAACGTGACTAATGGATCACAGTCAAAGAATAAAATTGGAAATTCACTTTAATTCTGGATTAAATAAGGCTATTTACAAAGGAACGTTAATTCCCGAATCATGTAGAACTGCAAAGGACGGTTGCCGGTGAAACTTCCTCACGACGATCACAGTCGAAAGAAAAACAAGAGATTTAATAATCTCTTACGAATGGGAAGGCTTTTTGGGGTGCAATCAAACCCAATTTATCCCCCGTTCGGTATCCGAGACTCTGCCGCTCCCTATAGGAGCAGACTTTACGAATCTCCCGAACTAGAAAGCTGTGGCTGGTAAAAAAGGCGAAAGCCTCCACGAGGTCAACACACCTCCGAAAAAAGTGACGAAAAGCCCCGAGTCGCAAAATTGTAGGCTTTTTATACCTGGGGGGGTCAGTTACGGTCCCGCCACTGTTTTTTTCTCAGTTAAGATCCCAGTAACATGAGAACTCCAGCTAAAATTACAGTTATACATTTTAGCTGAAATCTCATTCGCTGGCTGTCTCTTCACGGAATTTCCGAGCGTTCATTAACGAGATACATCAGGGGTGTATTCGTCTATTCAGTCCGATTGTCAAGATCCCCGACTCTGCGACGCCACGCTATTGTCCAGGTACAGGTGTACTACGATCAGCTGTTTTTGAGCGTGCTCGGACAAAGGGGAGTCTTCACAATGCATCTCGAACAGAATATTCGCAAACCAACTGGTCAACTATATCCACTTCAGTTCTCTCCACTTTCTTATTCAGTTCTGTTGCAAGATTGTTTCTGGCAACTTTTATATATTTTTTTGTAATAACTGAATGTGTAGAAAGTCATATTCCGACAAAACATCCGCTTTTTGACCGAGAACATATTGTAACGTATCCGGCTCCTGTTTCAGGTGACACAATGAAGAAGCAGGGGTTTCTTGATTAAATGATTTATTCACACCGCACAGCTATAGACACACAATAAAATTACAGTTCACAAGTATGTGATACAATAAACAGTTAAACAGTAAAAGCAGTTAAGATCCAAACTTATCAGTCGAATAACCAAACAGAGACTTTACAAGACTCTTATACTTCCTGTGCTACTATACACTTGGGTATTAAACCTGGACACCCAGCGTGCCCTAGATACCTTTGAAAGAAAAGTTCCAAGAGGTATCTTCGGACCTGTAAACGATCAGGGGTGATGGCGAACCAGATTTAATTTTGAACTATATAGGCTTTACAAAGAGCCTCGGGTTACGCAAGTCATTCGTAGTAATAGACTGAGATGGCTTGGACATATCTGGAGAACCCCTGATAACAACCCAACGCGAGGACGACCACCTACAAGATGGCTAGACGATGTTGAAATTGACCTCAAATCCTTGAAGATTAAGAACTGTACAAAAGAGTTGCTCTAGACCGTTTGAGTTGGAGGAAGCGTGCTGTCGAGGCAGCTAGGACCTATAATAGGTTGTTATGCTCATGAAGAAGAAGTATATGATACAATAGACGTAGGCCTGACACTGCCGAAAGGTTGGATCACCGAAGGAAGAAAACAAATAGTGGTAGCTTCGCGGAATAGTTCTCGGTAGCAGTTATGAAGATAGCTCACTCAATTAGACGAGGGTGTTTGAAGTTGCAATGAGTGACGTCGAAGAAGATAAAAACAAAGTTAGAATTCCTAGGAGGATTATATTATCAGTCCTGAAGAGGAATCGAATTCAAAGAAAACCCAAAGCACAGGGTATCGTTATCAATCTCAGAAAAAAGATTTATCCCAAGGTGGGTTTTATTTTTCACTTTCCCATTTCTAAACATGCAGACTGAACACAATCCATTTTTCCCCCATTTTTAATGCAGCTGCAAGATTTGTCTTAAGTTCCCTACTGTCATGAATATCATTTTAAACTGCAAATCACAAATTAAGATTTGGGAAATCGTTGTACAGTAGAAAAAAACTATGGGACAGCCGTGCTCGGACTTTATGTTCCACGGAACCCAATTTTACCCCATACACAGTAACGGAATCTCTGAATAAATATGACTTAATTCAAAACAGAGGGTCTATTATTTATCGCTGATTAAACATAAACAGCATAAAGCCGTATAAAAATGTAGATAATATTTACAAGAGGTCACACGGAAGCAAGAAATTTCTTTTAAATGAAATTGGTGGAGAATATCGATGGCTTTATTTCTGAATGTCATAAATTTCTACAGTGTTTGGCTGTTTTAAAGATAGTTTTATTTTCTCATATCATGCTCTGTATCCAATATATTCCGATACATAGTTTTAAGGTATGCGTAGAAGTTTCGCAAAGTTCGAGCGAAGGACCTTTTTGGATAATGATGGTTATTCTATTTTCAAACAATACCTTTATTCTGACACTGACATAATTGTAACAGCGTGCCTTCCTCACAAAGACTTTGTTTCTCCAAAGAGGTTGAGAAATGGACTTCGCTTGTGTGGAGACAAAGGTGCTGTTTTCTCCGGCACCACGATGTTTAGACTTTTGTGTCCTACAATAGCGAGACAACAAGGCAGACTGCCGGACACCCAGACTGACAGCCAGAAAGATGATTTTAGGAACCACAAGTTTTCAAGGGAGTGCCGTGACGTTGGATGTTTCGCCGAATTCCGGAGACTCCCGGGTTTGCAGCCGGTGATTGTCTAACCCAGACCCATCCAGTTGGTTGAAGGGGAGATCATCCCCAGATGATACAATGATGAAACTGAGGGTGAGTACCCCCTCTTATAGAGGCCCTTCCCTAAAAAAGAGACGAGAGGAGATTTTTTACAGAAGGAGTTAGTTAGCTAGCAGCCAGCTCATTCGGAGGTCGTCTTGACCAGTCTCTCCATCGGAGAGTTTTTCTTAGCGAGAATCTCACCTAAATCTCTTTCTGAGATTGTTAACGATCCCTGTGCCTTGGGTTTTCTTTGAATTTGATTTTCTTCAGGATTGATCGTATATTCCTCCTACGAATTTTAGCTCATTGCAACTTCCAACACCCTCGTCTAATTGAGTGTGCTGTCTTCATTGTTGCTACCACGAATTGTTGTTTACCTGTACTCGCCTAATTATACTTGTATTTTAAAATAAAGAAATTGTCCATAGAACAATATATAGAAATTAAAAAGACACCTCAACCAATTATAAAAAACACATATTTCTGAAAGATAATAATAATTTTGCCATAAAAGTTCGAATATAAATTTTCGATTAAAATAGAAATTTGATTTATTTTCTAGAAATATTTCCATATGTTTAAAAACCCCAACCCCCCTTTGAAAACCTACCTAATTAATATAAATTTTACATTAGATTAAATCACATAGTTAAAAAATCTGTTCAATTCAAATATCTCTTTATCAAGTAAAAAACGAAGAATGTGGAATGAAGTGCAGAGAAGAAGAAAATTGTAACAATAATGATAACAGAAATGTTTTTAAATAAAAAAATTTAAATCGCAAACAAAATCAAATAAAAAATTCTTTATCGAAACAAAATAAGACACTATAATAAACAAAAATATTGAACATCCGAACGATATTCGTTCTAAAAATAATACGTTAAGGGCAAATAGAATTTTGATTTATGGTCTTTTCTTTAAATTTTCGTGTTGCTCGCTAGAAGTATTGACCCATGATATCCCAGAGTTTAAAAACTTCTGGGGAAACCCCTCGTCATTTCATTTTAATAGGAATTTCTCTGCAGTATATAGTGGTGACATCTAGGGATTAAATCCCCAACTATTCGTGTTGGTTCAAAGCAAAAATTCTCTTAAGCATTCAGAATTTCTCGAGATGATTATACTCTCTTACAAGTAAAAACGAAGAAATGTGGAATGCGACAAAGATTAGCGGAAGAAGAGCGAAATCCTTGAATAACTATAATGTTTCTAACAGCATTTATTCATGTTTAATATAAACAAAATCGAAAAAAATACATAGCGTTGCCCGTTTTTGA
>CM063498.1:209518744-209556244 GCA_032207245.1 Pardosa pseudoannulata | reverse complement strand
TCTTCTCGTCAAATTTTATCTGTAGGATATTTTTTATTTAATATTTTTATGTTTTATGTCTGGCATTGATGGTTATTTTTCCCGTACCACCAACGGTACGAGTGCTGGTAAACGCTGTCCTTCCGATCTTTCGAAGCGAAGGTCAGCGTAAATCATCGCCACGTCTTGCATTTTCTACGCGAGAGAAACTCTTCCTCTGGTTTAGAAATGGCTTTGTAATCTGCGATGTGCTCATCCCCGATAAAAATCGCAGATACGACAAGTGCTTATTTGCTTAAATTTTTTGTATGTAAAATGAAAATAAATAACAAAAGATCTTCCTTATCGACGCGGGGCACTTTTGCGAAATCTGCCTTCCTCCTCCCGATCGGAGATCGATAGGTAAGTGGCGACAAAAAGGAACCAAAATATCGTTAAAATCCGGCACTCGGTCGCTAATTATTGGTGCACATGTATGAAACACGTCTTCATTCTATGTTCGTATGAGAAAAAAATCCAGGAAAAAGAAATTGTTTTATGTTTACAAACAAACGTTTATCATCTTGACTGCGAAAGAGTTGCATAGAAACAACGGAATGATATTGTAGAAATGGACTAACAACACACACCACTGTTCGCTCTTCCACGGCAAAATATGTTACACAAAGTTAAAAGAAAACACCCTATATATTTAACTAAAGATTTATTATATATACTAGCAAGTTTGCCCGTGCTTCGCTACGGTGAACTTAATATATTACTTTTAAACAAAGATTTATTTTTCGTGAATAACTCTCTAAATTCGTCACAGTTCAGTTCGAGTCATTGGCATGTTTATATATTTCTATCATAAGCGTATTATAACATTATTCAGTTTTTATAATCGAATTTGTCTTATATTAAATTTGTTCAAACTTTTTTTATTGTAAAATATAAGCTTAACCCTAAATTGCATTACTGTATTACTACTGTACGTTGATTAGCAAAGTTAACAGATCTTGCCATATTACGTGATAGAATAGGAAGCAATGGTTTTGACAGCAACAGTGCTAATTTTGTTGGTAGTAATAAATGTTTTCCAAAATTAAGGAAATTTATGACAAACCACATAGTTTTGTATGAAACAGAAACACACATTCATATCGACAATCATATGAATATGAAGATAACTATATAAAATGATAGGTTTTATTTGGCCATGAGAGTCACTGAAATTTGTACTTTTTGTACTTAGAATATTGTTGATATGCATTTCATTGTAACATAAAAATGAACCAAGAATTAAATTTAAAATTAGTTCTCATATAAAAATGCTACAATTTGCGTCACATAGAAATGAAAGTGAATCACTTTATATCTCAAATTTCAGTTCAAATCGAATAGATACTAAGCAGACGATTTTAAATAATATAAAATAAGAAATGAATAAATGAAATATTTAAATGAATGACGTCATAATGATAGAAAAATATCATTTTCGCCTATTATGTGATGAATTGAACATTTTAATCTCCTGCTTTTAACAGAGGAAAACTGCGTTTAAAACAATTACTTGGGATGACGTCGCATTGCTAGAAATATTGCTTCTTTCCCTTAGATATGATGCGATAAATTAAAAACTTAATCGTTTGCGTTTAACCGGGGAAAATAATGCTTGGAATAATGACATGAAATGCTCGAAAAAGGGGGAAGGAATGAATTTCGAACGTTGAAAATTTACAAAAACCTTCCCAGGGATATACCTAAACATTTCCCAAATTTTCACGGCGATTGGATGCATAGTTTTTGAGTCTATTCAGTACAGACAGACAGACACACACAAATTCATTTTTATTATATATATTGTCTGTTTACAGATATTTTCTTGCTTAATATAGGACATTCATTACTTCAATATTCATCAAAATACAGTGGGCTCTGTTTAATGGGATCCGTTTAGGACACCATGATTTTGATAACAATAATCGATATTCAAAATGAGATAAATTCAATTCACACCTTATATTTATGTACAGTATATTATCGTTTAACACATAAGAGTTGTATACATAATTTTAAAAATGGATCATTTGTTGACTGTCTACCATTTTTTCTAAGAAGCTCATTGATAAATTGTTCTTAATCGTATTGTTTTTTAAAGTCATCGGAGCGGCGTTGTACTTCCACGTTTCGACACTTCCGATGCATTTCACATTTAAGCACTTGTAGGAAGTGGCTCGATATCAAGAGATTCTTCATCTGACTCCATCACTCGTCTATTTTCCTATGACAATCTGGCAGACTTCAGATTCTGTTAATGTGGAAGAGATCACGAGTTTTCAAAATGTTGCACAATAGAGGCTGAGAAATGTTGCGCTGACTCATTTTTGGTAACCTGTCGTAACGACGTTAAAATTTTGATCCTTTTTTTTTAATGTTAAATCATTTTGCTTTCTGGCTTCCCTATCGACAAGCTGCTTGTAAGCGAACAAAATTCCGGTGACGTGTAATTTCCCACTCTTTTTTTCACTTCCCTGTTTCCCTAGGTGGAAGAAGGAGAATTCTCGGAAATTCAAACGACAGCGAAGGGAAAGAAAAGAATGGGTTCTTTCTGAATATATTGTGAATATTCCTCTGCCAGTTAAAATGAGATTCGATAACGGATCCTATTAACCGATGTAACTAACGATCCGATAAAGAGATCATTTTAACATAATGAATAGAGAAAATCGAGATGCGGTGATTTCGATAACAATAAGCGAGGGATAACATTAACCGACATCCCATTAAGCACTGTACTAATTCATTACAATTTTCTTTTTTTGTTTGTTTGTTTAAATGTTATTCCCCAATCAAAATATTGGAGTAATTTTCTTTGGTCCAAGTAACAATCATGAATATGTTAAGTGGGTTTACCTCCAGGCAGAATCAAGCTCTGTGCGGGCGTCACTTGCTTCTCTCCGGCCTAGGGATCCGGCAATATCTCCGTTTGTTGTCCTGGGCTCTCGATGCACCAGCAACTCCCAACTCCCGACCTCGACTCCTCTTCCAATTTTTTTCTACAAATTTACATCTCGGTTCAACTCCCCTTTTTTTTCTCTTTTCCAACCATTGTTGGTGAAATTTTCCCACATCTGCATCCACCTCGGGTATGCAGGTGGACTCGTTAAGCGCCCCTTTGGTGAAAATGGACATTACTGCCTAGCCACTGCCCCCGTATCTCACGGCTGCATTCCTGCCCGAGCCTGACCGCTACAAATCTGCAACTCCGTCAACTCTAATTCCTCCGCAGGAGTCCCCCGTTAGAATTCGAAGTCCACAGCTGCGTCTATTTTCTTCTTAGAAATCTAGTCCACAGCTGTGTGTGTACGTGTTGTCCATCGTGGGAAAGTACATCAGTACAAATATTTTATGAGTGCTAAATAATTTATATGAACGCGAGCTGAAAAAACGCTTTAATTCCCCCCGAATCATTTTTGACGATTCCACTGAAGTTAGCCGAACGATGGCCCATTGGTTAGGGTGCTGGTCTCGAAGTTCGTGGGTTCGAATCTAACAGTAGCATGGATCTTTGTACACGTTTGGAATCGTCTTTAAACTGTAGGACCCGATCGCGTTAGCTCTCGTGTTGCAAAAAGTAGACCGCAGCGCTCAAAATCAAACCATTGAAGTTATTCTGGAACTTAGTTATTCCTATTATTTTATTCACAGAATAAAATAATAGGAATTTGACTTCTAGAGCCGGCCAAGTTAGGGATGAGCTATATCGTTTGGAAAGATATCATTTAGGAAAAAGAAAAAAAAAAGATTTATTACGTGTAAAATAAGCAACGCGTTTTGTAAGAGATATAAGTAAGATTTCAGCTGAAAAAGTAAATGGACGTACGGTGTTCGAAAAAACGTTTAGTGTCGATCCAAATGGAAAATTTATAAATAATAGGAAATACTAGAAAATTTTATAGGTTGTTTATAAGATTGCCTTCTACGTACTCTCAAAAGAAAACATAAAACTTCTACGGGCTATTTTTTAGCGGTATAGTGTTCCCTTGCCACTTCGCACTTCATGTTTTGTGGCTTCAGTACTTCGTGGGTTTTCCCAAAAAGTTCATCAAAAAAATAAAAATGAAAAAATACAACCCTGTCGGCAGCCATATTGCGGAAAGGAGCTTTGTTTCGTGTTGATGCACGAGAGAGAAGGATTCCTGCACGTCAAACAAAGAGATGAGTTGATTCAGAATACGGACCACGGGCTCTCTTAAGTTGACAAAGTCTGAAAGTGAGGAAGAAAATGAAGTGGAAGACCAAGAACAAACTGAAAAGCGTGGCCTTACCCTGGAGAATCTGCAAACCATTGTGCATCATGGCAAGAATTGGCACAAGACATGGACGACAATAGGGTTCGAGCTGCCGAGTTGAGCCATCGTGTAGACGGGCTTATGTCCTTGTACAGGGGAATTTGGAAGAAAAAGGAAAAACAAAGACAACAACTACCCATCACCCTGTTTCTTTCCAAGGTAAAGCCCCCTGGTTCTACCTTCAACGCCTCCAGAAGAAGAGTCTCCGTGTGAGCCTAAAACTTCTACGAATCGAGCGAGAACCTTTCCTCCGCCACCCACACCAGACTCTTCGCCTCTCTCGGAAAGCAATGTTGATGAATGTTTATTGCTCTATAAGGTTTTGTAATGAACTTCATTAATGAGCACTGACACGTTTCAGTAAATACTTATACTGTTGTCATTTTTGTTTTAAATGTGTAAAGTATCAATACTGTTGACATATTTCAAAACATTCGTGTACACGAAAATTCCTTGGGCCAAATCCTACTTCGCGGTTTTTCAATTTTCGAAGAAGGTTTTGGTCCCCATTAACCACGATAAACGAGGGATCACTGTATCAGAAAGAAAACTTTGGGCTGTAAAACGTTTATTAGTGTTAAATATTCAATATTTCAAACGTAAAATATCAGACTTAAAACATCCTCTATTTTTTTCGTCGTTAACGAGGGGAAATTTTAAGATTATATCGGTAACACCGGCTCGAAATTTTTACAGCTAGCGAAATTTTGCTTCGTAAAAACAAAATAGAAATTCGAACATGGATTTCATCTTGAAAATCGATTTAATCCGTTAAGATTCAGGTTATCTGATGACAATTTGCGGTGTTTCAAAGGTAAATGAGTATTTATTTAGTATTTGGTTTAGTACTTTTTTTTTCGTTAAATCCCACCTTTTTAATATTTCTAATTCGTAGTTAGAATACAGAGTTAAAAATGGAAAAAAAATCGAAGTACATCAGGGCGTTGTACCTGGGTCGTAATTAAAGTTTAATTATTCATTTCTCAGAAATATAAAAAAGATAGTATAAATATTATTGTAAAATTAAATGGACTGACTAACAACTATTAAAATAATGTACTGGGTAACTTTTTCTATGAGACATGGTAAAAAATGCAATAAAACCATAAAAAAATGTCCGCGTGACAACAGCGTCCCCTATTTCAAATACGATAATTTATTCGAAAGACACACACTCTCTATCTATCTATCTATATCTATCTATCTATCTATCTATCTATCTATCTATATCTATCTATATCTATCTATCTATCTATCTCTCTCTCTCTCTCTCTCTCTCTCTCTATATATATATATATATATATATATATATATATATATATATATATATATGTGTGTGTGTGTGTGTGTGTGTGTGTGTGTGTGTGTGTGTGTGTGTGTGTGAATATGTATATATATGTATATATGCATATGTATATATATATATATGTATATATATATATATATATATATATATATATATATATATATATATATATTTCCTCTCTATATCCCTGTATATCTCCCTTCCTTCTCCATCTCTCTTTCTAACTCTCTCTCTCTCACCCTCCCATTCCCTTTCTCTTCTTTCACTCACTATCTCCCACTCCCTTCTTTTTCTCCATTTATTTTCATTCTCTCTTTCTCCCTCCTTCTCTGTCTCACCATCTCCCTCACCCTCCCACTCCTTCTCCCTTCTCTCACTATCTTCCACTTCCGTCTATTTCTCTCTCCCATTCACTCTAATTCCAACTCTGCCACTATTTCTCACTATCTCTCCCACGGCTCTCTCCTCCTCACTCCTACTCTTTTCTCACCCTCTTAGTCGATGTCCCACTTTCTATTTCCCACGCCCTCTCCAACTCCGTATGTCCATCCCTCTTCTATTCTCTCTTTCCCTTTTCTCCATCCCTCTTCCCTAAAATGTTACTTTAATAAAGGAACTTCTTATACGGCAAATACGTATAAAACATTTTTTTTTTTTAATTTAAGAAATACATAGTCATTTAAGAACATATGAAGTCTGTAGAAACTTTATTTTGTACGAAACATATTAAATTCGTTTACAAAAAGGGGTAAACACACTTTAAAATCGAACCTTAAGGAAATTGTAGTAAAGATCAAATAGATATAACTGCCTATGGGAAAGAAGATCGCCACGATACGATCTTAAAATAAAATTCCGGAAGAGTATTCGAAAAAAAAATTCATATGATTTTTCTCTCTCTTTTTTTTATACTCTCTTCATTTTCCTGGGTATAACGAAAGATTTCATCCTTAATTTCTTGATTTGCAGATTGTGTATTCGAATGTTTTTCGAACGTCTGAATGGCCCTCGTTATTATCGGAACCGCGTGACCGATTTCCACAAACAGATGCGAAAATTGTTTTTTTCTCTTCCCTTTTCAACAATTCAATCGTGTTTTCGTCATCGCCGATACTTCCTAGGTCACCCGCTGCGTTTGCTTCGATAAAAATTGATGCGGTAGGGGAAGAAAACAGAAAAACGACCGCTCGCCTTCCCTCTTCTCCCTTCCCGGATTATTCTCACGGCGACCGTTGCAGACGACAGACGGAATTTGACACAGGTCTCCGCCCGCTCTCGATTATGGCCGAAATCGACTACCGCTCGTGTTTCGGGGCCGGCGACGATGCCGTGGTCCAGAAGCGAATGCTGAGCCTCCCCCGCCTCGACACCCTCGACGACCTGGTCCGGGAGCTGAGGGCCGCCTTCGACACCGACCACGTCAACATCGAAAGAGTCCAAGATCTCATGGCCTCCTACAAGTCCAATCCCAGGGAATGGATCAAGTTCGCACATTTTGACCGATACAGGTAAGACTCGACCTTTTGACCAACACCCCCCCCACACACACACACACACCATATGGATAAAGTGACGGGGTAAACTACAACCAGCGGATCAGATGCAGTCCTTTTAGAGGTGCTGCCGCGGACTTCCAGGGGCGTAACTAGAGCGTGGCAAAGGTGGCATTTGCCATGGGTGCATCAGTCATAGGGGCGCATCAACGTGAAAAAGTTGAAAAATATTTTTTTTAATTATAGAATCAGATTTTATTTTTTAAATCCAACGTGTTTAAAAATTACTGTTTAATGCATTTTCTTACTTTTTAATCCTTTAGCGGACAGTGGATTCGCAACGAAACTAACTGTTAAACATTTTTTTTTCTCTAATTATATTTTGAAAAAATAGGAAAGTTGTTTTATGTTTTTGACATTTAAAACTTGCAATAAATGATAGCACTGCATTTATATTTTCTTTTGAAATATATGTATTTCTATCTCCCATTCCTTTCTTTTTCTCCACTTTATTTTCCTTCTCTCTTTCTCCCTCCTTCTCTATCTCACCATCTCCCTTCTCTCGCCCATTTTCTCTCACTATCTTCCACTTCCGTCTATTTCTCTCTCCCATTCACTCTAATTCCAACTCTGCCACTATTTCTCACTATCTCTCCCACGGCTCTCTCCTCCTCACTCCCACTCTTTTCTCACCCTCTTAGTCGATGTCCCACTTTCTATTTCCCACGCCCTCTCCAACTCCGTATGTCCATCCCTCTTCTATTCTCTCTTTCCCTTTTCTCCATCCCTCTTCCCTAAAATGTTACTTTAATAAAGGAACTTCTTATACGGCAAATACGTATAAAACATTTTTTTTTAATTTAAGAAATACATAGTCATTTAAGAACATATGAAGTCTGTAGAAACTTTATTTTGTACGAAACATATTAAATTCGTTTACAAAAAGGGGTAAACACACTTTAAAATCGAACCTTAAGGAAATTGTAGTAAAGATCAAATAGATATAACTGCCTATGGGAAAGAAGATCGCCACGATACGATCTTAAAATAAAATTCCGGAAGAGTATTCGAAAAAAAAATTCATATGATTTTTCTCTCTCTTTTTTTTATACTCTCTTCATTTTCCTGGGTATAACGAAAGATTTCATCCTTAATTTCTTGATTTGCAGATTGTGTATTCGAATGTTTTTCGAACGTCTGAATGGCCCTCGTTATTATCGGAACCGCGTGACCGATTTCCACAAACAGATGCGAAAATTGTTTTTTTTCTCTTCCCTTTTCAACAATTCAATCGTGTTTTCGTCATCGCCGATACTTCCTAGGTCACCCGCTGCGTTTGCTTCGATAAAAATTGATGCGGTAGGGGAAGAAAACAGAAAAACGACCGCTCGCCTTCCCTCTTCTCCCTTCCCGGATTATTCTCACGGCGACCGTTGCAGACGACAGACGGAATTTGACACAGGTCTCCTCCCGCTCTCGATTATGGCCGAAATCGACTACCGCTCGTGTTTCGGGGCCGGCGACGATGCCGTGGTCCAGAAGCGAATGCTGAGCGTCCCCCGCCTCGACACCCTCGACGACCTGGTCCGGGAGCTGAGGGCCGCCTTCGACACCGACCACGTCAACATCGAAAGAGTCCAAGATCTCATGGCCTCCTACAAGTCCAATCCCAGGGAATGGATCAAGTTCGCACATTTTGACCGATACAGGTAAGACTCGACCTTTTGACCAACACCCCCCCCCACACACACACACACATATGGATAAAGTGACGGGGTAAACTACAACCAGCGGATCAGATGCAGTCCTTTTAGAGGTGCTGCCGCGGACTTCCAGGGGCGTAACTAGAGCGTGGCAAAGGTGGCATTTGCCATGGGTGCATCAGTCATAGGGGCGCATCAACGTGAAAAAGTTGAAAAATATTTTTTTTTAATTATAGAATCAGATTTTATTTTTTAAATCCAACGTGTTTAAAAATTACTGTTTAATGAATTTTCTTACTTTTTAACCCTTTAGCGGACAGTGGATTCGCAACGAAACCAACTGTTAAACATTTTTTTTTCTCTAATTATATTTTGAAAAAATAGGAAAGTTATTTTATGTTTTTGACATTTAAAACTTGCAATAAATGATAGCACTGCATTTATATTTTCTTTTGAAATATATGTATTTAAACCTGCTGTATCTGGAAAGTTAGTAATTCCATTTTTTTTTTTCGTTTATGACTCCAAACAAAAATATCTATTCAAATAACAATTATAAATTGTTAAACTATTTATTTAATATACTTTTTAAGAATACTTATTTATTGTTCTTCCAGTATAATTAAAATTTTAAAAAGTATTATGTTCAAGTTGTACAAGCGGATGGGTTTGTCAGTTAATCCCCCCCCCCTCAATCACTCTTACAGTATCCTCTAATGGAAAAATTTATTAATTCCTCTAAGAAAATTTTTAATAGATTTTGCATTTATAAGATTCATAGGTAATATTTATAAACTAATTTCATTGAATTCCAAAAATTTATGTAGATGACCTTTAAAGGGTTAAAATGCTTCTACAGACTAAACTTGCTATGGATTCTTACAAATTGTTTACCTAACACTCATAATATGCCTTTTATATAAATCTGGGAATACGTTTTGAATTTTGAAATTATTAAAGTTATTAAAATTAAATTTAAATTTCGAAAATCATCAATTTTTTTATGAAAATTCAACGTACTTATCCGCTATATAATAATAGCCTAAGTTATCTGCCCTCGATTTTATGAATTGACAATAGAATCATAGTTTAAAATTCAAAACCATTAAAGTTCATCTGCTCCTAAACTACTGATTCTAAAATAAATTGGTATAAATAGGCTTCATATCACAGCAAAAAATACTGTGGTCGTTAAAACGTTCGAAATCTATCCCTTCCCCTCTTTTCGAGCTTTTAATGCCATTATTTCAACTCCTATTTTCCCGGTTAAGAGCAGGCGATTCAATTCATCCATTTATCCCATAATAAATAGGTAAAAATAACATTTTAACTATAGATCCGATAACATCTAAAATAACATCTAAACTATAGATACGATTCTAAAATAAGTTGGTATAAATATGATTCATATCACAGCGAAAAATACGGTCTTCTTTAAAACGTTCGAAATCCACCCCTTTCCCTCTTTTCGAAATTTTAAGGCCATTATTTCAACTCCTATTTTCCCCTGTTAAGAACAAGCGATTCAATTTATCAATTTATCCCATAAAAAATAGGTAAAAATAACATCTTTTTCTAGCATTATGACGTCATTCCTTTAGCCATCTCATTGAATCATTTCGTATTTTAAATTATTTAAATTATGCCTTATTTTCATACGTTTTATCATTGAACTTAGATATGACGTCAATAATTTTCTTTTATATTTGGCTTAAATAATAGATTAGGTACATATGTGATCATTTTAAATTGAATCGTCGATTATTTATTGTTGCAAGGTAATTAATTCTCAGCCAAAAAACAAACCATTTTTTTTACCTGCCTCATAAAGTACTTTACAATTTTGGAAAATAAAAAAATTTACTGATCTCGTCATATGACGGGCTATATGCTAGTTAAAAAATATTCCCCTCCAATAAACTATTCAGTTTATCGGCCAAATAATACCCCTGGAGTGTTCGAAAATATTTTTAAGCATTAATAAAATTAATATAGAAGAAAAAATTGAAAATTAATATGCTAGGGGCATTTTAAGAATCAACACAATATTTTGAGTTCATTCTCAATGCGTGATATAGAAAAAAGAACATTTATATATTTTCTCACTATATCGGGATGGTAGGGGCGCAGATCAGTTTTTTGCCACGGGTTTGGTTTGGAGCGCTACGGTCTACATTTTGCAACACGAGGGCTAATGAGACCGGGACCTACAGCTTAAAGCCGATTCCGAACGGCTACGAACATCCATGCTGCTGTGGGATTCGAACCCACCCACTCCGGTACCGAAGTCCAGCACCCTAACCCATCGGCCATCGTTCGACGCTAAAGGACCTAGTGACGACCCCGCGGACTTCGATACAACAGTCGAGAAATTTTCAGTGTCAGTGAGGCAAATCATTTTCATTTTAAAAGAGCGAGTTGTATTTTCGCATATGGGTACATTTCCTTCAAAATTATCATATGTATATCTGTAAATGCAAACTACAGTTATGAGAAATTTTATTTAAAATTGTAAAATTTATATACGAAACTTTTCCATAAGCAATAAAGAAAAAGGAACACCTGTAATAGATATGCATAAAATTATTAAATTATACTTTATTTTATATATATACATTTATTAAAAAGACAAAATATAAAAATATGTGAAGTTTCTATATATGAATTTATATATATACAAATATATATATCGTATCAGTATATGTATATAATATATATATATAAATATATATACATATATTTATTGAAGTTGGTGAAATATTAAACACACAAAAGAACAAACTTCTTAATTTTGAAAGATATATAACTTAGTAGCTAAATATTTATGAGTCCGCGAAATAGACTCCTAGACTTTTATGAAAAGAATTTGTTAACCCATTTCGCAGCGGAATTGTACCGCGAGCGGGCGTATTGCGCGTCCATTTAGTTATTCAGTTACATCTCAATAGATCGAAAATTATTTCATTTTTTAACCAACTTTTCGTATTTTATATTGAAATATATAAATAGAAATTTATAAATAATAACTATACGATTGTTGTAAACAAAAAATATATTTTTGAGTGGATAAATTTATAATAGTATCGTAAATATGAAAAATCAAATTGAAATAGTGGTATATAGTTTTAATTTTTTCGAATTATATTTTATATAAACATTTTTACATTATAAAAAATGAAGGACAAGAACATTCGGCTTCGTTTTCCTGTCTATACCGTTATTTCTGTACTCATA
Organism: Pardosa pseudoannulata; assembly: GCA_032207245.1. Classification (NCBI taxonomy): domain Eukaryota; kingdom Metazoa; phylum Arthropoda; class Arachnida; order Araneae; family Lycosidae; genus Pardosa; species Pardosa pseudoannulata. The sequence continues at coordinate 209,544,195 of CM063498.1, read as the reverse complement.
AACAAACCATGTTGTTACACTAACATGTACTAGTGCGTGTCCCGGGCTGAAGTATCAATCGTCAGAAAACGGACTAGTACGTGTCCCGCATACAATGTGTTAATACCAGTGATAAAATTTTCATTGCAACAAAATATAATTGATTATTTTTAACGACTACTACAATTTATCCATGTACACTTTACATGGCAAAGTAAAAATGGCTAGAGGAAAGTTACTATTGACCAGCATAGTAAAATACAACACCAGACCTAACGTGATTAACCCTCCGAGTGGAACAGCACACCGGGGAAAATGATTCTCCAAAAATTATGCTAAAGATTTATTGTGTCAGTGACCAAAGTGTTCTATGATTTTTTACCTCACCTTTTGCCCCACCCTCATTATTGTCCCTTTACTTCCGGTTATAAATATATAAATATATATATATATATATATATATATATATATATATATAAATATATATATATATGTATATATATATATATATATATATATATATATATATATATATATATATATATATATATATATATATATATATATATATATATATATATATATATATGTATATATATATATATATATATATATATATATATATAAATATATATATATATGTATATATATATATATATATATATTTATATATATATATAATATATATATATATATATATATATATATATATATATATATATATATGTATATTATATATGTATATATATATATATATATATATATATATATATATATATATATATATATGTATATATATATATATATATAATATATATATATATATAATATATTTGTGAATATATATATGTATATATATATATGTATATGTATATATATATATATGTATATATATATATATGTATATATATATATATATAATTATAACATTGTTATTGTTAATTTTTAATACACATATAAATGTCAATATCGAAATATCACATAAGAATATAATGTATTCTACAAGTAAATAATTTTATTATTTATATATATATTATATAAGATATATAAGATATTTAGTGTGTAATTAGAGATATATATAATATATATATACTTCGAATATGAGATACATATATATATATATATATTATCAGTGTCTTTGTTTAAATATATATATCCCTCAATAAATGTCAAAGATGCAGTTCCTAAATATATATATATATAAAGTATGTATATATATATATATATGTATATTTTTTAACGTTATGTGGGTATAAATATGTCTTATATGTAATATATATATATGCAAATCTTAGTATTACCCCAAAATTATAATATATATAAAATATATTAATATATATATTATAATTTTTATATTAATTTTATGCTTTAATCCATAATAAAGTCTATATATATACCCTGTCAATATTGTAAACATAGAAGGTCCTTAGTTTGTGTTCGGACCTGCAGGAGATGGGAAACGAGGCTATATAATTTACGTTAAAATGGTAACAATTGAAAATTTAAAACGAATTCGAACTCCTTGCAATTGTTCTGGATGGGCGAGCAGTGAGTGTTGCCGGCAGTTACTGGAATTCGTAAGTTCGAATCCCACTGCTGGTGGGTTATTGGGTGAAATCACCTTCGTATTTGAAAATTTTATCATAATAATAAAAATAACATTGAGTGAGCTCCTTTAAGTTTATCACTACCGTTCTAAGAAATTTACTAAAAATCAGGGTTGTATCGGTTTTAACCATGGGGGTTTAAACCAGTGGTTTTAACTGTCCTGGTCCATACCATTTGGACCCGTTTGACCTCTGAAATTCACTTTTCAATATATTTAATATTTCGAACATAGTTTTAATGGATACAAAGTTACATTTGTTAAAAACCTTATAAAATAACAACAAAATTTAAAACAAAAACAAAAAAAACATTATTAATGTTTTTATGCTTTATGTTGAATTCGTTACAAGTAACAAGTTTTGTAGTCGTCTTTCAATATTTGTAAACGATGGTCATTTATTTGGAGACTCCAAGATGGGAAAAATAACTTTCTGTAAAATGGTAACAAGTTGAATTTAAATCAATATTCATGTTAATGCCTTTCAACCTTTTCTTGCGCCAGACATCAGGTGCCGGCAGTTTACTGGAATATTCCGTAAAACTGCTGGTGGGTATTTTGAACTTCAACCTCTTATTTTGAATTATCGTAATCATAACATTGAGTGAGTTTTTTTAAAAAAAACAAATCAGGGTGGTTTTTACAACCATGGGGGTTTTAACTGTCCTGGTGTCGACATACCACTTTTTCGACAATTATAATATTTAACCATCGAACATAGTTACTAACCTGATGCAGGCAAGACTTTTTATATGCCATAATATAAATAACACCAGCAAAAAAACATTACAAGTAACAAAGCCCATTGAAAACATTCATTTTTATTTTTTTTTTTTTAAACTTTTAATATCAAAAACAGGCTGTACAATGATTTCAATGAACAATTTTGTTAGTCGTCTAAATGAAACTTTCGTCATTATGACCCAACTTTGAAAGATGTAAAATAGATACTCAACAGCATTAATGGATTTGTAAAATACTGCCATTTAAATTTTTTTCTTCTTTTTACCAGAACAAGGTCCAAGAAGCATGGATTCCATTTTTAAAACTGCACGTGCATGGTTCATTTTTAAACTTCAAACAGTCTTATTATACTGTACAAGCATGTTCAATCTCGTGAACTTGTGAGTGTAATTTTTTGTTGAACTGCACTACTATTTTTATTGCTTGTTAAAAGTCACTTCTAAGTACAAAAGATATTATATAATAAAATTAAAACCATTTAAAATTATTTTTAAATGGTTTCTGACCATTTTTGACCACTTTTGAGCAGTTTTGGGCTGTTAAAACCACTTTTATCCAATGTGCTGGACAAAATCAGTTTTGACCGGTCAACATGACAACCCTGCTAAAAATAATGAGCTCTTTTTCGTGCGAAAATGAATTTTCTGTCACTCTTCCTGCAACAGGGAGTTTTTTTGTGTGAACCTGGGGTTCATCATTGCCGTTTAGACAAAATTCTCTTAAATATTTTTATAACTCTTTTATTTAGTCCATCCCATTTGTTTTGTCGTGACTCCTGAGTTTCATCTCAGAGAATTTCTCCCTTCTTGGCAACCGGCTTTTCTCATTTATTGTCGTCTGCTGACCCGTTGCCATGGTCGCACTTGAAGGGAAAAATACCAGTGTTCATGTGAACTTCAAACGATTATGTAGAGTGTGCATGGCGTCTCTCAATAAATGTTCTTTGATGGGAATTAGTTTTCGTGTTAATTCATTCATACAGTCCACTGTGAGTTACCATTGATTTGATGGCAAGCAAAAGTGACGCGCCCAGGTGCTATAGCCTATTTTAACCTGTGGGTAAGGTAAGCACCTTCGCGACGCAGTTAATTTTATGTCATCTTTCTGCTGTTGTCGTGGCAAATTTATCATTTCTAAATACTGAATAAATAAACCAGATGTTGGTAAAACGGAAAACGTTTCTTAGAGAAAATCTCTCTGTTTCGGTGGCATCCCATTGGGAGATGTGCAACACTATGGTACGAAAGGTCCAAATGGTCTTTGAAATTGAGCCATTTGTATAAAGGCTGTGTCATTGCTAGCAACGGCCCCGTCTCAAACAGAGACGTCTCCAGTATTTCCGTTACTATAAACGTCTCTTTAAACACAAGAGTGCAAATTAAGTTGTTTTTACTATGATGCTGCGATGACGCGAGAAATACCCCCTCTTGAAGAAGGAAAGAAAACAGAATTGATGAATAAGTCGATTTTTGTGGATGTCATGACAATTGGATTTCTTCCGCGTGACAGACTTATCACGTGGGAGTGCAACGGCCTCTCAACGGAATCGGCGAGAAAGGGGTTCGACCCTGAACTTGAATTACTCAGGATGTGCGCTTCCTTGTTTCGTCAAAGGAAAAGGCAGGATTCTTTAGACGATTAGGCAAATAGAATAAACGATCCATTCAGAAAATCTCCAAAATTGAGTAAAGGAACATTAAGGTTCTTCCTGAGATATAACCCTGTTCAAATTATGAACTAACACACGCACACCCATATTATTGCGAGCGTAAAGGGTTCGAGGATCGAATAAACATTCGGAGACAAAAAGAAGCAGAAATTTATTGAAATAAGTAGGCAATCGAAATTAAAGTCGGGTTCTTCAGAGGCAAGCAGAAGGATGGCCGAATGGTAGAGCGCTGCTATTCGGTTGAGTTCGCAGGGTCGAATCCCGGTGCAGGCATAGATGTCCGTAGCCTATTCGGATCGGTTTTAAGCAGTAGGTTCCGGTCCAGCCAAACTGTAGACCGTGGTACTACAAACAACTACATTCGGAGGCACTCTGTAACTACAACTAATGTGCGGTTTCAATCGAGAAATCTCAGATAGGCAATTTAAAGCATGCGCTAAAAGATTCTTCCAAATAAAAGGTTAAAATATTCCTTTTTACAACCAACATTCTTGAAAGACGTGCAATAAATGACTGTGGTCCACTAAAAATGGCATTTAAAACTTTTATTTTTACGTTTTTAAGCCTTATGGCTTAGTTTGAAACCTTACGGTCCCCTTTTTTGCAACACGTGCAATCACGAGGCCGGGACCTGCGGCTTAAATCCGATTTCGAAAGGCTACGAACACCCATGCCAGAGTGTGATTCTAACCCACGAACTGCGGCTCCGAAGAGCAACGCCCTACCCGTTCGCTTAAGCATTATGGGACTTTAAAGAATGAAAATTAGGGAAGCTAGAAAGAGCACTGACGCTTTCCATGTTAACAAATTGAAAAAAAAATGTGTAAATAGATAACTTCGAAAATGAGGCAGCCGAACGGCGATAGACTAGTAAAGCGCTATCTCTTGTTCTAAAGTTCATTATAAACCCCCACTCATACGGCATTCTAGAAAATACATTTTACAGGTTGAAGACCAAAATTGTGATTTCTATTTTTCCACTGAAGAGTTTCCTGGTCCTATTAAAATAAAAACCGTGGCATCATCGTCACGTGGGGTCCAAGGCTACGGCCAGAGATGTAAATATTTGCTTGGATGTCTTAACCACAAGGTCGTCTCCTTACATATCTTTGAAAGATTTATCGCAAGATTAATCGGAAGATATTTGTTTCCTAGTTCAATATTTCCGGAAATTAAAATTTACCTATTGGAGTATCTCTCATTCGCAAGATTGTCTGTGATATGCACAGCTTCCTCAACATTTCATTCACACTTGCAAATGTTCGATAAAGATAACAATTTAGAAAGAAAGAAATTTATGTTATTTTTAATCCAGTTCTATTAAAACTTCGAAATGCCCAACACTGCTCAAGCATATAAGTGTGTGTGTGTATATATATATATATATTTCTATATGTATATATATATATATATATATATATATATATATTATATAGTATATATATATGTATATATATATATATTGTATGCATATATATATATGTATGTATGTATGCACATATATGTATGCATATATATATGTGTATATATATATGTATGTATGCACATATATGTATGCATATATATATGTGTATATATATATGTATGTTTACATATATCTATGTTTATATTCTATATACATATATATATGAATATATATGTATATATGTGTATATATATGTGTATGTATATATATATGTATGCACATATATGTATGCATATATATAGTATATATACATATATATATATATATATATATATATATATACTATAGATTTATTATATATGTGTGTATATATATATGTATGTTTACATATATCTATGTATATATATATATTATATATATACACATATAATATATATATATATATATATATGTGTGTGTGTGTGTGTGTGTGTATATGCGTATGTATATATATATATATGTATGTATGCACATATATGTATGCATATATATATATATATGTGTGTATATATATGTATGTTTATATATATCTATGTATATATATATGAATATATATGTATATATGTGTATATATATGTGTATGTGTATATATATATATATATATATATATATATATATATATATATGTATGTTTACATATATCTATGTATATATACATATATATATATACACATATATATATATATATATATATATATATATGTATATATATATCATATATGTACTATATATGTATGTATACACATGTATATATATGTCTATATATGTATATATATATATATGCATTTATATATATATATATATATATATATATATATATATATATATATATATATATATATATATATATATATATATATATACAGAGAGAGAGAGAGAGAGTGAATATATTCAGAAATTAATGTTCCAAAAGTACAAACCACTCTCCCTGCACGTTCTCGTTTTCTTAATTTTAAGCGACCCAAATTAGGTGAAGGATATGTATCATTGATATTGGCATTCCTTACACAAGCTCTAGTTCGAAATAAAATGCTCTCTCTGTACCCCCTTTTTTTCCTAACTTTTTTCCCTTTCTCCCTTCAAAAACTACACTTTTACCATTTTTAACTCCTCTGTTTGGAGTTTCACTAACAATGTTGCAAACATGCCTTAAAATAAATGCTAAAAAAAAACCTTATGAGAAAGGATTTTCCTCTCCTCGGGACGGGATTTTCAGGGATTAAACACATGCACGTATGTCTCTTGTCTGTGCAAGACGTGTCCGTCCGTTCTCCATCATGTAAATGAAAGATTTTGACTCAGTATTTTTCTTGACGAAGTGAGAGCCTTCTCACTCCTCACGATAACTGCATAATGATACTGTGTATGAGTTACGTACATTTTTCCAAACATACATTCAGTTTATCATTTTTAAAATTAGTACGGGATCCAAAATGTAGGCCATTTACTTCTCGGGGAGTAAAGGTTCACTGAGCTTTCTTCTAACGGAAACCTTCCGAAGCTTTCTCATTTCCGTACAATAAGCTTATCATCACAGTAATACTTTATGTTAAAAAATTTCTGATTTATTACTCTATCTTTAATACATTTAAAATTTATACCTGAATGATTAAAAAAAATACGTTTCAAGATAAAAATAGAGGAAAAAAATAGATTTATTTAATGCCCGAATAGTTGGTATTTATATTTTCTAAATTTTATGAAACTTATATCTTTGTATTTCTTTTCATTCAATTCATAATTTAACTAATTTTAATACATGTATTTATATGTGTGTGTGTATATAGATATATATATATATATATATATATATATATATATATATATATATGTATATATATATATATATATATATGTATGTATATATATATATTATGTATATATGTATGTATATATATATATATGTATGTATATATATATATGTATATGTATGTATATATATGTATATGTATGTATATATATATATATATATATGTATATGTATGTATATATATACAGTCAAACCTGTCTATCCCGAAACCTGCTTATCTCGAAAACCTGTCTATCTCGAATTTTTTCAATTTCCCTACATTTTAAAAAAAATTTAACGTATTTTCCAAACCTATCTCAAATTATCTTTTTCCCAAAGCTGTCTATCTCAAATTTTCTTAAGAAACACAACATTCCAGTTTAGAGCCTTATTGCGTTGACAATCGCACAAGTTCCCATTTCTAGGAAATACACTTCTAGTTTTCTCTCTCGGGGGAGTTATTTGGTCAGGGACTGAGTGGGAATTGTACAAAAAATTCACAGTGGGAGAACATCATCTAAGAAAAACCGAAGAGCCACCGGGCGAGGAAACCACTGAAAACCCGAAGGAATGTATAATTATCAGACAGAAACTGAATAGTGACACTTCATTTAAAGATTTTATAGAAATAAATAAATCAGCGGAACGCTGATAATAGATAATAATAGATATCTCGGTAACGAGCGGAACGTTATTAACTGATTCCGAAATATTAGAAAACGTTCTAGGAACTTCTGAGGATGAAGAGGATCATGACAAAGAGAACGACATCGATCTAGAAAGAGTCTTTACGCCAAAAAAAAAAGCAGAAAAAGTCATTGAAACCCTAAGAATTTTCTTGAATCCCAAGGAAATAATGATAAGGATTGTTTCGCCACTGTGTCAAAACTGCAAAAAATTGTCCACTCTAAAAAAGTTTTGCATCAAAAACTCCTAACGAATTACTTTATGTAAGGTGTGTAAATAAAACTAAAAGTACTTCAAATTTTCAATCTTTTGTATTGTCTAAAGAAATTTTCTAAGTCTATTTTCATAAAACATGTGCATCTCGAAACCTGTTTATCTCGAACTTTTTATTTACTTCCAAGAGATTCGAGATAGACAGGTTTGACTGTATATGTATGTATATGTATATATATGTGTATATATATGTGTATATATATATGTATATATGCATATATATGTATATATATGTATATATATATATGCAATATTCGTATATATATGTAGGTATATGTATGTGTATGTATGTATATATATATATATATATATATGTGTGTGTGTGTGTGTGTGTGTGTGTGTGTGTATGTATACAACTCTATGTAAAATTGTACACCATTTTTTTTCTTATGTGTTTCAAATAATATACTGCCATTTGTTTACTTTTTTGTAAAAGAAAAAATATCGAGCCAAAATAAGGGGAAGCTTGGAACAAATCTAGAATTCCAGTAGGGAGGGGGAAGCCACCTGTTGGAATAGCGATGTAGTGCTGAGGTGACTCCCCCTCAGGCAGTAGTAGATCCCCTTACCTGGAAGTCCAGCTAGAAAAAAAAATGACATTCAAGAACTTGTTTTCGAAGACGGTATGCGAAAGGTCAGGGGTCTTTCCCTCACCCGACCGGAGGGAATAAAATCTCTGTTTGGCAGGGAATTTATTCAGGATTTGTTTGTACCTGAGAGATATTTAAAAGAACTCTCGATTCTCAATGACTTCTAGTGAATCAAAATGGGGAATAGGATCCTTCTTCAACCACAACTAATACTTGAAGTCCCACAAATTTATGATAATCAGAATTTGGCCTCGAGATTTTAACCCTTAGTGCATCATAAGCTGCGCTGCGAAAAACACATTTTAGTGTATTGCCAAAGGTCTTAGGACCACACAAATATCGTACAGCCGACACACTATTTCAAATTATATTTCACGAACGAACTGGTCGATAAAAGTATAAAAGAAACCAACCATGACGTAGAAAATGTTTTAAAGAATGAAGAAATATCTAGTTATTCTATTTGGCGTGCGGTGCTCCATCATGCACATGGGAGGATCAGACAAAAATACAAATGAATAGAACCCTCCTGCCAAATGGCAGTTCTCCAGGATAGCAACTGCGGGTTCTTGGATATCTGTGGACACAACTCATCGATGCCTAACAAGTGGATCAGTTTATCGCCATAATATACCCTGATACAGATTTCAGCAAGACATTGCCCTTTCCCACCGTACTCATTGGTTCTGGTACGGGATTGAGGAACATCCTCCCGAGTTTAACCTGCTTCCGAAGCCACCTGACCACAACCTATTCAGCATTTGTGTAACAAAGTCGAAAGATTGCTTGCAAACTTGAATGCGGCCAACTGAAAGCTGCCACTGGGTCAGCGTGGCCCAACATGTCTCGGCAACAGTAGGAGCAACTTGTTAAGTTCATGTCCAGAAATGTCATCGGCTAATTAAAGCTAAAAATGGTTTGGTTTGGAGCAATACGGTCCACCTTTTTGCAACACGATGGCTCACGAGACAGGAACCTACTGCTTAAAGCCGATTCCGAATGGCTACGAACTGCTCCATTGCATAGTGGGATTCGAACCCAGGCCCTAACCATTCGGCCATCGTTAAAATGGACCAGCTCGTTATTAGAATTAGTGTCTAATTGTACGGCCACTCTGTGTAAAAATATTATTATAATCATATAAAAGTTTTTCCGTCAAAATCTGCGAATGAATATTTATATTTTAGCTCCTTGTAATGTGAACCCCCCCCCTTTGTCTAGAACTAACAACCGAAATCAGCTGGTAGGAAGCCCTCCTGTTTCGACCCGGCGACGACGTGACTGGGATGTCGACAGTTCGGTTGATTAGGCGTCACGCCCCTGATCGGTCGCGGTAATGATCCCGGATGATTTCATCGAGAATTCCATAATCGGGATAGCTAGCGAATGAGAATTCAACTAACAAAACGAGCTGTAACCTTAGCTGGAGTTCTCGGGTCACTGGAATCGTAACTGACTAAAAAACAGTTGGCGGAACAGTCACTAACCTCCAAGTATAAAAAGCCTAGCATTTTTCGACTCGGGGCTTTTCGACATTTTTTTACGTAGGTGCTTCGACCTCGTGGAGGCTTACGCGACTTTGGACCGGAGCCAAGTTTTCAGTGAGACTCGTCACGTCCGCTCCCATAAGGAACGGCAGGGTCTCGGATACCGAACGATCTGGTTTGCATTGCACCCTCGAAAGGCCTCCCCATGTTGTGAGATTATTTAATTTTTTTTTCCGACTGTGATCGTCGTGGAAATGTTATGCAAGAACCATTCTTTTGCTTTTCTACTTGTTTTGGGAGATTAGAATACCAGTATTTACTCGAGAAAATAAAAGTGATTTCCAATTCTGTTAAATCTGTGATCTTTCTTCACTCAAGAACATTAGTCGTCACAGTAACGTCGTGAAATGAAGACAGACTGGAATGATAATATCGAATTCCTCTAGTGGAGGAATAAATAGGCGATAACTAACATTTAATGGACTTCACACTCACTTTTTGGTCTGACTGCTTACATACATCTATGAAAACAATTATTTGATATATAATAAAACATCTGATGTTCACACCGCTTCCTTTTATTATTGTGCACGATGCGTCTTCGGAATTATCATTTGAACAATCTCTTCAGGGTTCAAAGTGAGTTTCGCTTCTCAAGGTAACCGTGTTTTCCGAATAAAGTTCAAGTACTACCATCTGTCGGCGACCTGCAGCGTCCATATCCGTTATAAAAATATTCCGTTCTAAGCCGAGAGATCTTTCGCGATTACAGTCATTTCTCGACTCCATACCAGGAAGTGATAAACAATAAAAATTTAAAAACATTCTCTGCAAAAAATAGATTTTTGTTTTTCGAAAACTGGACTTCGAATGTATTTTTTCCGCGGTTTGTAAAGCTTTGTTGAAACTGCATCTGAATATGTCAACATATTTGTGTTGCAATGTTTCAGACCGGTAAAATGAATGTTGTTATATGAGAATTTTCGTTATATAGAGTGCAATCGAGGAAGGAGGTTACATATCTAGATATTACATCAATCTTCAATAAAAAAATTCGAACAATGTGCTGATAATATTGAAACAATGACACAGAACTGAAAAAGGACTTTTCAATTCTGCCCCTGCAGCGTTAATAATCTAGCAAAAAAAACAAATATAACATAACACCAAGATACAAAAAAAAAGTTTTACTTATACAAGCTGTTTTATATGTGATTTATGTTGAATTCAAAAAACGGTTACAAGTAACAAGTTTCGGAGTTGTCTCTCAATTTTAAACGATTTCGTAATTTATTTTGAATTACAAATTATTACAAACGATTATAAATTAATAACAATTTTAGTTGTAAAATATCACGTTATTTGTTTTAATTCTGAAATTAATGCTTTTAACTACAGTTTATGTTTTTAACTGTAACTCATATTTTATGTTTAAACTGCAACTGGATTCCATTTTTAAAACTGCACGTGCATGGTTCATTTTTAAAATTCAAACATTCTTATTATACCGTATAAGCATGTTCAATCTCGTGAACTTGTGAGTGTCCTATTTTGTTGAACTGCACTACTATTTTTATTGCTTATTAAAAGTCACTTCTAATTACAAAAGATTATTAGACCAATTAAGACCAATTTTTAACAATTCTAACCAATTTTGACCACTTTTGACCAGGTTTGGACGTTAAAACCACTTTTATCCAGTGGTGCTGGTCAAAATCAGGTTTGACCGGTCAAAATTACAACCCTTAATAGAGTGCACTACTCGATGTTTTAACAGCCCTAAATACCTGATTTGATGCAGCAACGTCCAATTACGTCACGAGGAAAGTAGCTTCTCCGGGATGGTGCAAATGAATTTTAAAGTTTCTTTATAAGTACAGATGACACTGCAAAACTTGTCGAAATGGATTCAAGCAAGTTCGAAACGAGTATTACCTTTCAAATTCTAACCCTGAAAGTTTTCCCGAATACAATACTTCCTTCACTTTATACGAGAAAATAAAAATTCGATTTTCTATTTTAATCGTCTGCCAGACGGTGAGCTGAAAATATTTTGTTTGGTTTAGAAAGCTACTGGTTTTGTACACAACGGCTTATGAGACCAGCACCTACTGCTGAAAGCCGATTCGGAACGGCTACAAACATCCATACCAGCCGAGGGATTCGAATCCTCGAACGACACACCGAAGAGCAGTTCCCTACCCATTCGCTCATCATTTGGTTTCGAAATATTTTGAGTTGAGCAGAGAAAAAAAGACAAACCTCAGTCGTCATTTTCAGTTATATAACAACCAGCGTTGCAACCAGCGAGACCATGGGTTCGAACCCCACTCTTGACATGGTTGTTTGTAGTCGTTCAAGTTTGACTTTAAGCAATCGGAGACGTCCTCAAGGGTCCTCGTAGAACATAATGCTTCAAACGGAGCCATAAATCAGATCTGAACAACGGAAATTAAAAAAAAAACATCGATTGGTTGGTTTAGAACTACTATTTCGCTACACGAAGCTAATGCTACAGGGACCTAAAGTAGCAGATGAACTGGAACCAACACGATCACATACCAAAGTACAGTGCCCTACCCATTCGGTTAGGGTTAATCCTTAAACGCCATCGAAACTTTTGAGAAAATTCATCATTTCAATCCCTCCTTTTTCCCTTTCTCTAATTTTCACCATAGAATTGAGCCGAACGAAGGACGAATGGGTTAGCAGTCGGAGATTCGGTACCGCAGTTCGTAGGTTCGAATTCCACTGTAGCACGTATGCTCGTAACAGTTCGGAATCGGATTTAAGAGCTAGTTCCCGGTCTTATTAGACCTCGTGTTGCAAAAGAGTAGACCGTAGCGCTCCAAACCAAACCAACCCATTCAGTTACTAATAATCCCCTATATAATAATAACCTAAGTTATCCGTCCTCGAATTTATGAAGCGGTTGGAGCTGGAATGGATAGAGGCAATCATATTGGATTCTTGACGAGTTAGGGTTAGCAAAATTCAAAGCGAGTCAAGTTTATCTTCTCCTAAACGGTCGATCCAATTCTAAAATAAGTTGGTATAAATATGCTTCTTGTCACAGCGGAAAGTACTGTCGTCTTTAAAACGTTCGATATTCCTCTTCCTCCCCCCACCCCTTTTCGAGCGTTTAAATCCATTATTTCGAGCCCTCCTTTACCTGATTAAGAACGGGCGATTCAATTTACCACAGAATAAACAGGTAAAAATAACATTTTTTTGTAGCACTATGACGTCATTCCTTTAAGAACCTCATTTATTCGTTTCTTACTTTAAATTATTTAAATATTGTCTGCTTTATTTTCTTCTGTTTTTTATCACAGAACTTAGATATAACGTGAATAATTTTCTTTTATACTTGGCTTAAATAATAGATTAGGTACATATGAGATAATTTTAAATTGAATGATAGATTATTTTTTGTTGCAAGATCATTCTCAGCCAAAAAACAAACCATTTTATTACCTGCCTCATAGGGTACTTTACAATTCTGGAAAATTAAAAACTTTTCTGATCCGGTCTGATGACAGGCTATAGGCTAAATAATATGAAATAGGTTTCGAGAAATCTTGGCATTAAAAATTGGCATTTTGAGAAAAATCGACTTCAAGTCCACTTTCAAGCACAGAAATCACTCGAATGTCTTTTATAATTTTTAATTAAAACTTTTAAACGAAGCGAAAATTCCTTATGCCTTTTTTAAAATTCATAGAACATATCAATTTTTTTGAAAAATTGACAATTTTGAAGGACCGTCCAAATAGAACAAACGGCGAAAATCGTTTAGAAATGAACTTTATTTCGCAAAGGATTGAAATGCGCGTTTAACGTTTTCATAGTAAATAGGGAAAACGCAGCTGGCCTCCAAAAAGAATATTCTGGAAACGGCATCTGGTATTTTGACAGCGTGTTCGTTTTAACAGCACGTTCAAACAGGTGTACACGGGAAAGCACAGGAAATGGCATCTTTTTCTTGACAGATAGGTGGCATCGAGTTATCGTCTTCGGAGCGAAACCTTAACTCGGCGTTCCCCAACCCCTGATACTTGTGGTTATTTTATTCGCGGTGTCTTACGGGTTTTATATCACTTTTATTTCTTGAGTCAATACTGGTTATATAGAAGGGGATTCTACACTCCCCAAAACAAGTTGAAATTGCATGAAATCACCACGACGATCACAGTCTGAAGAAAAGAGGTTAAAGAATCTCGCACAAGTAGGGACGTTTTGCCAGGGTTCAATGCAAACCCAATTTATCCCCCGTTCGGACTCTGCAGCTCCCTACATGAGCGGACTTTACAAATCTCAAGAAATTAATCACTAGAAAGCTGGTTCCGATCAAAAGACTCGAAAGCCTCCACGAGGTCAAAGCACCTACGTAAAAAAAAAAAGTCGAAAAGCCCCGAGTCGAAAAATTCTAGGCTTTTTATACCTGGGGGTCCCGGCAACCGTTTTTGGTCAGTTAAGATCCAGTTACTTGAGAACTCCGGCTAAGGTTACGGTTAGTTTTTTTAGCTGAATCCTCATTCGTTGGCTGTCCCGATGGCGGCTTCTCCAGGCTCATTACCAGCAACGGATCAGGGCGTAATGCCTATTCAACTGAACTGTCACCATCCCAGACGCTCTGTCGCCGCGCTATTGTAGCCGGTCGGAACAGGAGGCTTCAAATCAGCGGATTACGGTCGTTAGTTCTGGACAAATGGGGGACCTCCACAGTATAAACCTAGAATATTTAAGCAAATTCGAAAGCCACGAGGTCAGCCATTTAGTTATTGGAGAAGTGAAACTATTTCATTACAACAGGTGAAAAATAGGGCTAATGGACAGAAAAGGATTCTTTAGTCTAGCGTTAGTTTGGAGAGAAGAGTAAAAAGAATTTAAATCGGTGAACGCTCTTTTATATCTGCCGTTATACGGTGGAAATGAAGTATTAACCCTCAGCGCTCCGTTGGCTCCTCTACAGAGCCGTCCGTCATTTGTTCCGTTAACTCCGTAGGCTCCGCTGCTAAGCCCAATGTTTTGAGCACGATTAGGCTTAAGATGTTACGGCGTTATCAATTGTTATCTGTAGTTAACGTGCTCAGTTTCGCTACTGTTACGATCGAAACATTACTGAACCCATTTTATGGTGAGCGACATGGAGAAAAATAATTATTGGGATGAGTTGAGTGATAGCGAAGATATTTAGGAAGACAATGTTGATTATAATTCTGACACCTCAAGTAGTGGTATACTACCAAAGAGACGACGAATGGTAGTTATTGAAAGTGGCTCAGATGAATGGCACGATGTCACGGAACAATTAGATATTCCGGTGGAAATGAAGTATTAAAAGAGGAGAAGGTGAAAAGGAGAATCTGCTATTTTAGGGGTAATAATGATAATAATATATGTATGTAGGAATTTAGTGCAGCGCATCCTCGCAAGGTCGCGCCCTCATCACTGAGTGGGGTAAGTAAGGAACGACAGAGGGACATTCGAGTCGAAGGAGTGACTAGGTCGAGTGAAGGACCCGTGGCACTTGAGCTCCCTCAATTTATTAAACACCGAGTAGGGTGTATTTTCTATGTTAAACACCGAGAACGGCGTCTTGTCTTGTGTTAAGCTTCGAGTAGGAAGTCTTGTCTATACCGCGTCTTCATCGTTGTCTAACTATTTGTCTTTGTGCTTAAATGTTTTCTGTCATTAAATGTTGTTATTGTTAATTTAGTCTGTCATCGAATTTGTCTAACGACACCCCTAGACACCGAACCCTACATGTATGTATGTAATAAATCAATAATTTTCTTTTCTGCCATCACGGTGTAAAAACTTTGTTCAACATTCGATCTGATCTCGAGAGAAAGACATACATACTTATATGTATGTGTATCATATGTAGGATCTGAATTATAAAGTGTAGAGCTTGGAGAGATAAAGAAAGCCGCTCATCTGTCTTTGCTAAACTGGTAAACAGAATGCATCGGTCGGGATCAAATTCCGTAGCCAGAAGTGGGCTAGAAATGGTACCGCGCGTGGCCCACAGTCGCCGACCCCGATAAAACAGCGTCTGCGTAAACAGAGCCACTTCCGAGAGGGAGTTTCACTAAGAAATCGAAATAACTCCAATAGAGCCGTGTAGCGTTCTTTCTTCTTTGTATTTTTTTTTTTTTTAGCGTTCCGTATCCAAGGTCTAATGTCGAGAAGAATCGACCTGAATGATTATTTCTCGACTCGACTGAATCGCTCGATGATGGACGCTATCGCCGGCCGATAAAAGCTATTTGCTTAATCTCCAGAAGTCTGATGACGCACGAAGACGCAAAAGCGAAACACTTCTGCGACCTTTCTACTTCTTGAACGCGAACTCTTATGTTCTCGTAATGATACATGGATCGTTCCATTCGTTTCGCCGCGAATTCATCCCTGTAGACCAATTTTTATTTACCATCTAAGGTGGCGTTTCCCAAACCTCCCGTACCACTCGGTTGTCCATCGTGTTCAATGGTACCACTTTGTAAAAATGATTGTATTTCGTGAAATCGGTTACTGCGAGTGTGTTTATTTCTCTGCATTATACATTTTAGAGGGTGACCCTGAATGACCATCTCATAATGAGATGACATTTACATACTCCTAAACGTCGTACCGGAATAGAAAACAAAATTGTGTGTGTGCGTGTGTGTAAGGAAAAGTCGGGAAACTAGTGCAGGCATTTTGAATAAAACCGCTAAGACAGTCCGAGATAATTCTCAGGGGTTTTCAAATCTTAAGTCGAGGGCTAAAATTTCCAGCGTTCTTTTCCATTCCCCTTTTGAACCCCCTCACCTAAATGGACCACTGGGGCTACCGTTGACGCCCTCAGAGAAGGGATCTGACCAATTATAACTCTACATTGCCCTAGCGGACAATTTAGGAAATTCCCAAACAAAAAGGAGATGCAAGCTTTCGGAGACAGATTTTTCTAGAGATTTTTCCACAGATGTTGACCAGGTGTTAAGGGACTTTTTACTTATAACTTCCTGCTAGGTGACCCCTTAGTGTGTCCTGTCCCTCTGATGAAGTGGGAACCCGTCCTCCAACGTTCTGTTAATAAAGGTCTTTAGCTGAATGTTTTTTTTATGGGCTGACTGCAACCAATCGTGAAGTCGTAATATATTTATATATATATATTTATATATATATATAATATATATATATATAATATATATTATATTATCCATATTATACTGCACTCAAAATTATAAAATAATTTTCTTATGTCTACCTATCTTTATTTGGTATATAATAAATATTATTTATAATATTCAAATATTATGTTGATTTGCTTGCTTGTATTCCAGTGCGTGTTTTACTATATACCATATGCGCAAACGAACATAGGAAGTTCTGATGTGTACGCACTGCGCATAATTGAAAATCACTTTATATGTATGTACTAGAAGAACATACTATCGCACTGAGGCAAGTGCAGCTATTTTTCCTGCATTTGGCATTCAGAATCATCCGAAGGTACGGTTTATTAAGCGTTGTATTAGAGCAGGGACTTACGTGCTGAAGCGATTTTGGTTTTTAACTGATTAACTGGCCATACGATTTTGCAGACGGTTAATGTTTAAATTTTTATATTGTAAGATTTTGTTTTCATGGAAATATAAAAGAAGTATTTCATCAATATAAAGTGAAATGTTTTAGTGTGGTAAATTAATTTCGAGATGTATTATATTTATTGAAATAATTAGCTGAAAAACAATGTTGTGTTGTTATAAAGAAACGAATTTTAACAGAACACTCCAAATTTTACCATCATTGTGTCTTACAGACAATATATAAGTTATATTTGTAACACCATATCCCTGGTTTTGTTTTTAAAAATTGTCAAGATGTTTTTCGCAGAATATATGATTTTCAAATGTCAAAAACAATTAATAAATATAATTTAATCCACTGACCGAACAAGAAACAGTTCGCTCTATTGTGCCAGCGTGCAGAGAAATCCTCTACACGTGAAATAGACGTTCGGTTTGTCGGCACCGCAATGATGGGCATGGTGCTACGTTTGCTGAACATATAAGTTTTTCGTGGAAGCCCGAAGCGTTGCCTTTTCAACGCCGATATGACACCATACAACAAAAGACATGATTTTTGCTTCAGTGCTAGTAGAATTCTCATAAGTTTAGCTGTTTTTATAGTTATAACTCGACTACTCGTAGGTAAATATTTTATTTATTGTATTCATTTAATTTATATTCATAATAAATAACCCGCTTCAGAAGGGAGACCTCAGATGTCTCAATAATTTAAGATTTATTAAAATTATGTTATTAAATATATAATATATACATAATATATATATATATATATATATATATATATATATATACTATATTGCCAATGATGATGGGTCACTTAGGATTTTTCACATTTTGTTGAATATCTAGAAAAATACGAGGACATATCGTGAAACCAAGATCGTGTAAGCAAGATGTTAAACGCCATATATTTCAGCTAAAACGTTTTCCCGAAACCCCACAGGGGACCGTCGACAAATTGAAGGAAAACAAATATGTTTTGGACAACCCTGTAAAAAGTAATGTATGAAAAGCGTTCGAACTTTAGCACCTGATTAGATGCTTCTTGTAATAATCTGTGTTCATTGTTATGAGGATAGCAAGTATACTCGAGGAGAAATTATGATTTTTATAAAAACAATCTCAAATTTCTTTAAGTGTTTTGCTTATATAATTTGCAGAATTTTCAATGTCAAATAATGTTATTTTGAGGAAGCATGTCAAACAACATTGTACACATTACCCTGCAAGCGAAATAAAAAATTAATAAATATTGGATGAAAGAGGAGCAGGTTTACTAAATAATGTTTCACTGCGCATGCGCGAATGCAATCCAAATATAATGTGCATAATGTATTAGCTAAATGTAGAGAGCACCTTTTGTGAAACCCAGTTTGAAAATACTGAAAATGATCGCCGATAGAATAAGCTCGAAATCCGTTGTTCCAAAAAGGAAACAGATGAGGGGCTGTATCCAAAATTCCATATGTTATTATCCAATTATATATCCAATGAGTAAATATCTAACGCCACTACATGATACTTTAATGTTGAGGCTGTCATAAAAGCGGGTGTTTGTTCTGGCTGCAGAAGAAACATTGATACTGCTTCTGTAAACTGTATGTATATTTTGTTTTTGTACGAAATACTATATTTGGATACATTTGGTTTAAAGTAGACGAGCTTCGGATATCGTGCGCCCCCAAAATAATTCCAAGGAAAAGGAAAGAGGTTTTCTTTTCCGCATAGAATCTTCACTTGTATGAAGAGTTTCAAAGTGAGTCCTAGAAGAAGAGTGACAGAAAACAAACTGAAAAAGTTAAATTCATTACAAGGTCCAAATTTAAAAGAAGACACTAAAGTTCTTTCCAACTAGCATATAGCCCGTCACAGGACGGGATCTTTAAAATTTTTAAGTTTCCAGAAATGTATAGTACCCTATGAGGCAGGTTTGTATTTTGGCTGAGTACACGATCATTACTTTGTTTATCTTCATACTCCTCTAAAGTCTCCCGATTCTTGTGAATGCAGTTTAGAATCATGCTCAATTCATTTAGTCCAACCGTGTGGTTATGTGTAAAAAAACAAATGAACAAATTTCTTAATTTTCAAAGCTATATAACTTAAACGCTAGATATATATTAGTCCGTGAAATAGACTCTTAGACTTTTATGAAAAGAATGGGTTGTTAATACCGGCGATACAATTTTCTTTGCAACCAAAAATAATCGATGATTCCATTTAAAATTATATCATATGTATCTAATCTATTATTTAAGCCAAATAGAAAAGAAAATTATTGACGTCCTATCTAAGTTCAGTGATAAAAAGTATGAAAATAATGTACATGATATTTCAATAATTTAAAATAAGAAAGATTTGGTTTTGGAGCGCTACGGTCTACTTTTTGCAACACGAGGGCTAATGACACCGGGACCTACTGTTTAAAGCCGATTCCGAACGGCTACGAACATCCATGCCATAGTGGGATTCGAACCCACGAACTCCGGTTCCGAAGACTAGCACCCTAACCATTCGGCCATCGTTCGGCTTAAAATAAGAAAGGATTCAATGAGATGGTTAAAGGAATGACGTCATAATGCTAGAAATTTTTTTTTATTTTTACCTATTTATTATGTGATAAACTTAATTACCTGCTCTTAACTGGGAAGAATAGGGCTTGAAATAATGGCATTAAACGCTCAAAAAGGAGAGAAGGGGGGATTTCGAACGTTTTAAAGACTTGCTTGGAGTTTTACTAGCCCTAACTCATGAAGAATCTAATAGGGATGGCCCTATCCATTCCAGGTCCAACGGCTTCATCCATTCGAGGGCAGACGGACAAATAACTTAGGCTATTATTATATAGGGGATGCAAAAAGAAATTTTTTTAAAAAATGAATTTGTAGAAAATTTGTATGTAGTAAAATAAATATTTTCTTATGTGTAATATTTATTATATTTTTTATTAGGTAAATATACTTCTTCGACTCCTTTTCTTTTTTGCTGCAGGTCTGTACAAGGTGTAAGATTTTTCGCATTAGTCGGTCCCTGGGACTAAGGTTGGGGAACACTGGGACCTCGTTCGTGGGTGCGCCCTTGATGTTCCCATATTAAGCGTGTTCTGACTCAATTCTTTTGTTCCCTCCTCAGGTACACCCGCAATCTCGTGGACGAAGGAAACGGCCGCTATAACCTGATGCTTCTCGCCTGGGCAGAAGGTCAGGGAAGCAGCATTCACGACCACGCCAACAGCCACTGCTTCATGAAGGTCAGTCTTATCTCAACAACTTCTTCTCTTGACACTAGCACAGCCCCTGGTGGGCCAAAGAACCTTTCTCCAGTCCAATCTCCCCTTAGCAATAATGCTCCAGTGGGTGACTTTCAGCTTCTAGAAAGCTTCCCACAGTCGGTCCATCTCAACCTAGATCTACCTCAAGTTCTCGTTTCGAAAGGTTTATGGTTGAAAATCTTATGCCTCTTCCCCACTCTGTCCAATTATTCACCATTTCAGTTCTAACCGTAATGGCGACCTGGGACGATGGTTCACAGATTGCATCCAACACTTGGCCACTAAATGCCGAGTGGGGGATGTTGTGTCCACAGAGTTCGCGAACTTGAGTAGCGCATGCTAGTGTCTTTGATGTTTAGAAAAAAACTCAGGAAGTCATCTCCAAAGGCCATTTTTTATGTCTGCCATTTCCACCTCGATAAGCATATCCTAGAAGGTAATTTTGCAGTAACCATAGTGAAACTATTAAATCTCTAGGAAAATTCAACGGTAGATGCGGCTAAAACTTCAGGCATTATTTAATAAATTTGCTTCTATCTGCTTTTGAATTAACTTTTACACAATGATTTTTCTTCTTTGAAATGGTATTTGAAATTTCCTCAACAGTTTCATTAAAAATTCGTTTCAATTTTACTTTTTCTTCATTTCCATTTGATATTATTTTTAAGTCTAACTCAAATAATTTCATATAGTTTTACTGTGCACTCAACAAAATAAGTTTTCTAATCCTTGATGTAATAAAACATTATAGAATTTAAAGCAGGAGAATGAGAGTTCCTAAGACGGGACAAAAGCGGTTCGAACCATCATCGGATCTCCTCCATTCTTATTTGAAAGAGAGAGTAAAACTATATAATAATAGCCTAATTTGTCTGTCCGTGAATTTATGAAGCGGTTGTATGGATACAGGAATCCATATTGGATTTTTATGACTTAGAGTTAGCAAAACTCACAACGAGTTCGAAATTCATCCCATCACCACTTTTTGAACGTTTAATGGTATTATTTCAAGCCTTATTCTCCCCTGTTAAGAGCAGGAGATTAAATTTATCATTTTGGATATCATTCATATATACCACCAAACAATCACTGTCAATATTAAAGCCTCTGCTGTCCATTCTATCACGTACGCGAACCTCATAACTCTAATTACTTTCTTCACCATGTGTAGGCATAGCACGCTCAATAGACTGTCTGCCCATTTGATTGTCGGTTCTGACCCCGACGCTGCCAAATTTTTCTAAATGTCTAATTAATTTAATATAATCTGCTTTTTTTAAAAAAAGTTCTTATTCCTAAAGTTGTTTTATTATTTTTAAAATAAATTTTTACTATTTTTTTCAACTTTTTATGATTTTTATTATTTTTATTATATTAAATTCACGTATTTTGTACGGATGTCCCTGGCCACATAAACATTTCATGTTTTCTATCCTTAAACTTTCTTCTCGTCTATTTTTATGTGTCCTTTCACCTTTTAGCTGTTAATTTTTCTGCTCGCCTTCATTTTTGTGTTTATTGAAAGAAATCTCTGGATTAGAGGGCTCGGCCCATGCCTACCGGGGTGATAGTTTCATTCCTTTACTTCCATTAATGTGGGGGGAAAATGGGAAGAACTTAACGATAATTTCGATGTAGCTAAGAAAACTTTGAATTATCTTTCTAAATGAATTCAACGTAATCAACGCATTTGCAGTATCGAGAGACTTTAGAGGAGTATGAAGATAAACAAATGATTGAGCGTGTACCCGATAATTCTCAGTCAAAAAACAAATCCTTTTTTTACCTGCCTTATAGAGTACTTTACAATTCTAGAAAATGAAAAATTTACTGATTCCGTCATATGACGGGCTATATACTAGTATAATAATAGCCTAAGTTGTATGTCCGCAAATTTATGAAGCGGTTGTACCTGGAATGGATACAGCATCCATATTGGATTTTTTCTGAGTTAGGGTTAGCAAAATTCAAAGCGAGTTCGGAATCCACCTCATCCCGTCCTTTTCGAGCGTTTAATGCTATGATTTCAAGCCTTATTCTCCCTCTTATTCTATACTAAATTCATTATTGATAGGATGGCGAGGGCGGAGCGCAATATTTCAATTTCTGGACTGTTTTTACTTGATCCTTATATATTCTAACCAATTCCTTCACCACGTGTAAGCTGGCACATGGGGTAGAGTGTCTGCCCATTTGATGGTCGTAGTTCTCGGGTTGATGGTTCTGCCCCCGAAGTAGACGAATTTTTCTAAATGTCTAATTAATTAATAATTTCTGCTTTTTCTTTTGAATTCTTATTCCTAAAGTTGTTTTATTATTTTTAAAGTTTTATTATTTTTAAAATAAATTTTTACCATTTTTCAAATTTTTATGATTTTTATTATTTTTATTTTATTAAATTCACGTGTTACTATCATTATATCAATCCCCATTTTAAGAGCAGGCTATTAAATGTATTAATTTATCACATAATAAATAGATAAAAATAACAATTTTTTTTCTAGCATTATGACGTCATTCCTTTAACCGTCTCATTGAATCCTTTATTTTAGATTATTTAAATATCTTCTGCATTATTTCCATACGTTTTATCACTAAACTTAGATATTACATAAATAAATTTTTTAAGGTAATATTTTGTTGCAAAATAATTCTCAGCCAAAAAACAAACTATTTTTGTTTTACCTGCCTCATAGGGTACTTTACAATTCTGGAAAATTAAAAATTTTACTGATCCCGTCATAGGACTATACGCTAGTGTAAGATAATAGTGGCACTTCTCTGTTAAGCCTCAATAATCTTTCACGGGTTCTTTAGTAGATATATACTGCGGCAGACACAATTTAGAGTATTCAAATGGTAGATTTTAAGTCGATTTTAAAACAGTGATAAATGAAAATTCAAGAATAGAAAAGAGTCCCATTCCTTAGCTTAGCTTAAAGGAACATTTATTATTTTCTGTTACTTTCTGACTTTGTCAAAAAATAATTGTCCCTCGACATGACGCCAAAAGCAAAATAGCTAAAGAAAGATAGTTTTTCTCCAAAACAAATGCAGGTGACCTCTCTCCCCATTTCGGCCAAAGTGATGCCTACTCAACACCGCGCATGGCGAGGTCAGTGGACAAATCACGCCAGCGGGAACCCAAGACGATCGCCAAAACGTCGCGTGAGTACGGACAGCCTAGGAATTTATGGCGCCAAGCAACACTCAAGCTGGACAAATGGTGAAAGACAGGGAGAGCAAAACGGCAACCCACGAATGGTCATCGCTGGAAGATTGAAGGTAACCCCATTCCATAAAATAAGGGGTTCGGAAGACGGCCATTCCTGGCATTCCCTTTTAGATGGAATTTGGCTATACCACACGTATACAAATTTAGAATTTGTAATGTTCACAAAATGGAACTTTTAAATTTAAAATTAGTAAATGCAATAATTGTCATATTTGAAATCATTACCTCTATGACCGACTATTCTAGATAAAAAAAGGGCAATCAAGAACTTTACTCTCTCCAACAGCCCAACTTGTGGTCCATCACCGTTTTCGAGACCAAAGGCCCGGTTAGATGATCAACCTCAAGTGGAACCCCCAGTGTTTACTTCCCAAACATGCTTGGTTCTTAATTTGTCTACCCTCTGAAGGGATAGAAGGCCAAGCCAGCCTTGGCCAGCCCGGCGGAATGTTACGAGATTTAATAAAACATTTTAATTTTTTTAATTTTAAATTTTTAGTATTTTTATGTAGTTTGTGGTATAAAACAAAGAAAAGAATAAGCTCTCAAATAAATTGTTTTAAAAATGGATTCAATTTTTAAAGTTTTGTATGTTTTATGTACTTAATAAGTCTGAAAGAGGAGATAGAGAGTTAAGTAGCGTAATCATGAATTTGTTTCCTTTTAGATTCTATCGGGTTGCACCGCATGGAAAACCCTTCGCATTCCCAGACCGCAGTGAGCCTGCACCTTTACTGCCCACCGTTTGAATCGGTGCTCCTATTCGACCAGCGTACCGGACACAAGACCCGTGGAAAAGTCACTTTTTGGAGCAAGTATGGACAGAGGACACCTTTCGTAAGTGCTTCTTTCTGGATCCTTCAATCATTTCAGTAGGGAGGATTTACATAACGAGCTCTCACGTGCAGCTGCCTTGGGGGAAAACAGTTCTTTCTCGCCGAGTAAATACATTACATAAGATATGGGTTATATAATAACGGGTGGGCCACCACCTGTTAAGCATTGACCCCCACAACGCCGTGGTATTGAAAAGTTTATTACGGGAACAGCATATAGGCGGATAACATTATTCCTTAAAGCGACACAAACAAAGA
>CM063498.1:209498744-209513744 GCA_032207245.1 Pardosa pseudoannulata | reverse complement strand
ATTACATGCAATAGGGGATTAATTAGATACATTTTTAACCTCTGTTTCACTTTGACAAAATAACAATTTTGTCAGCAAAATAGTATGCTCACCTTATTTAAGGGTTATATTCTTTCCATCCGAATGCACGTGCATAAACCGTTGATTAAGAGTGTAATCGGATTGCGAACACTGCGAGCTGAATAAGCCCGTTCGCAATCTGACTTATCACAAGTTTCCAGCATTTATGCAAATGTGGATATAAGCACGAAAGCACGTGCTTGCTCTCTCTCTCTCTTTTTTTTAATTGCTGCTGTTTGTAAGTGCGTAGTAGGTATGAGAAGAAATAAAGTGTATTTTTTATTTTTAAGACGTTTTGAACTTCAATAGGCCCAAGTCACATACCATGCATTCACCACTGCTATTATATTAGCCTTCAGAGAGCTAATTAAAAGAAATATCGTCTGACAAATTTATATAACAATAGCCTGAATTATCTGTCCGTCGAATTTAGGAAGCGGCATGGATAGAGGCATTTCTGGAACATTTAGGGTTAGCCAAATTCAAAGCGAGCTCCCCTCCTTTTCGAGCGTTTAATGCCATTATTTCGAGCCCTATTTTCTCCGGTTAAGAGCAGGCGATTCAATTTTAAAATTTGTGACATAATAAATAGGTAAAATAACATTTTTTTCTACCATTATGACTTCATCCCATCTCGTTTAATAATTTCTTATTTTAAATATCATCTGCCTTATTTTCTTACGTTTTATGATTGAACGTGAATAATTTTCTTTCATATTTGGCTTAAATAATAGATTAAGTACATATGTGATCATTTTAAATTGAATCATGGATTATTTTTTGTTGCAAGGTAATTCTCAGACAAATAACCAAAGCATTTTTTTGCCTGCCTCATAGGGTACATTACAGTTCTGGAAAATTAACTATATTACTGATCCCGTGCTATATGCTAGTATCAATGTATTTTCAAAGAATTCATATTGAATTCTGGATGAGTTACGGTTAGCAAAATTCAAAGAGCTTATCTTCTCCTAAACGATTGATCCGATTCTAAAATAAATTGGTATAAGAATGCTTCATATCACAGCGAAAAACACTGTCGTCTTTAAAACGTCCGAAATCCACCGCTTCCCTCCTTTTCCAGCGTTTAATGCCATTATTCCCCGGTTAAAAGCAGGCGATTCAATTCATCACATGAAGTAAAGATACATTAATATTTTATTGGGGTAATAATAAATAGTTTTCCTTTAAGATAAAACAGAAATCGTAATTTGGGAGTTATCAACAATAGCCAAGTTGCAATACACAGCAAAAACAAAAGTGTAACACAGCTTAGAATACATTAAACTCACGGATATTAAATGTTGTATTATGTAATTATAAGCTCCTTAATGAGATCAAACAATAAAACGAAACTTATTTTTAAAACGACTGTGATAATATAAGGCAATTTGTCGCAACGTCACGAACTACTATAATGCCCTTCCCATTCATTTTCATGTTTACAACAGCCAATAGACAAACAATAAACTGCCCTTCCGTTTGAAACTAGAGCCAGAATTGTCATAATTTAAGAATTTGCTTTACTGCGTGAAATCACCTTATACAATAGGATACAAAGCACACACTAATAAACAAAATATTTGAACCATTCGAAAGTAGGGAACTTAAGAAATACCATCATTCTTATGATATACTTAATTAGAAAACAGCTCAAAAAATAAAATATAATAGGAAAAACGATAGCAAAATTGCTACTTACCCTACTTATAATAACAAGCGTTATTTTACTTCCCTAAATTTCTTTTCTTCAAGAACAGAAATCGGTAAGCACCAACAAAATAAAATACCGCATTCGAACGATCTTCTGACTAGTGTTTGGAAAATCAGTGCGCAGGCTTTGTGTTCAGTGAATCCTTTCTTATTTTAAATTATTTAATTGCCGTCTCCCTTATTTTCATACGTTTTTTCGCTGAACTTAGATAGGACGTCATTAATTTTCTTTTCTATTTGCCTCAAATAATAGATTAGGTACAGATGCGATAATTTTAAATTGAATCATCGATTATTTTTGGTTGCTATGAAAATTTTGTCGCCATTATTAGCAACAAATTCTTCAAAATCAATTCAACAAAAAAAAAAGTCTAGGAGTCTATTTCATGGACTCATAAATATCTACCGTTTAAGTTATGTATCTTTGAAAATTAAGAAGTTTGTTCGTTCGTGTGTTTGTTGTTTATACATAACCCCACGGTTTGGGTAAATGAATTCGACGCGGTTCTAAACTGCATTCACAGTATTGGGAGACTTTAGAGGAGTAGGAAGTTAAAAAATTATTGAGCGCGTACAAGATCATTCTGAGCCAAAAAACAAATCATTTTTTTTTTTATCCTGGCTCATAGGGTATTTTACAATCCTGGAAAATAAAACATTCGACTGATCCCGTCATAGGACGGGCTATAGGCTAGTTTAAATATAACAGAACTAGAGAGGTTAGTGGGTTTTACTGTATAGTATAATATACACTTTTTAGCTGATGTCATTCGTTCTTTAAAAATTTAAATTTTGTTTTTCAATAAAACAGTTCTTCGTAATTCTGTATGGTTAAGAAATTTGAAGATGCAGCTGAAGATTTCTAGCGTCAGAGGTCCGGCAGGGACCGTTTAACACGGTAATTGTTTTCGAAACGGGTCTTTGAAACAAGAGACGGCCGCTACAGAAACGCGCACGTGACCACGCGGAAATCCTGGCGTGATCTCTCTGAAAGGCATCGCAACCAGGGCGAGACTGGCTTCTTCTTTTGGGGGGCGGGGGAGAGAACAAAAGAGGCCTTTGAAGTGATTACGAAATCCATTTAGTACGATAAAGTTGCCTATTTATGACCAAAACAGAAGAAAAAAAGACCCGCTCGTCTTTGATAAATTAATCGACGGTTTCAAGGTACGGTTCGGAAGGCACTAAAACATGTTGGAAGATCTTTTTAAAGAATGCGACGGTGCAGAGGGGTACGTTTTTCCTCGAATGAACGTAGCTTTGAATAGAGCAGATTTTTAACAATTATTGCTATCGGATTTATATTTGGAATATTAAGGCTGTTCGTTACGAATCATCTTGTAATGTAGCGATGTCGGCCCTAGCATTTATGTCGACGTCGCGTCTACTAGATAATGGTTCAGTATCTACTGTGACGCCTTCAATGTTCTTAACCCTCCGAGTGGAACAAACCTATTAAAAAAGTCTCCAAAAATACGCTAAAGATTTATTGTGTCAATGGCCAAAGCGTTCTATGATTTTTTACTTCACCTTCTGTCGACTAGAATGGAATACGGGAAACCCACCCTCGTGACTGTCCCTTTACTTCCGGTTATAAATAGATATATAAATAGATATTATAGATTGTTAATTTTTAATACACATAAAGCTCGTCAAGTCTCGAAGATCATCCCATAAGAAATAATGGATTCTAAAAGTAGAAATAAAAATATTCTTTAAGAAAATTATTTATATTTTTTTAAGAAAGTTATTCAAGATATTTAACTGGTGCAATTAGAAATACATCTGCTACCGCAAACGAAATACTTCGAAATAGAGATTTACAAAGCCATGAAAAGCTGTCAGCTTCTTTGCACCTCAGGGAGTAGGGATGCATCCCTCAATAAATGTCAAAGAGGGATGCAGTTTCTAAACAATCAACCTGACCCACCTACCTAAAACACTGGCAGAAATGTACATTGCATCCGTTTTCGGAACGTTTTTGGAGGTCGAAAATTGTACGTGACAACCGCTTTGAAGACATCATCGGTTTGGCGGAATTGTACGTGCGAACCACTTAGAGGGTTAAGCGTAGAAGAAGCGTGAAGAAGGATCACAGAATTGGAAATCACGTTTATTTTTCTGGAGTCAATACTTGTTTTATACAAAGGGATTCTAATTCTCGCAAAACAGTCGAAATGTAGAGGATTGTGGGAGGCATCTCCATGGTGAAATGCAAACCCAATCTATCTCCCGTTCGGTGTTCGAACTTTGAACAAACAGATTGTGACGACTTCAGTGTTCTTGAGCGTGAAGAAGGATCACAGTCGTAACAGAATTGGAATTCACTTTTATTTTTTCTAGAGTAAATAGAGCTATATACAAAGCGATTCTAATTCTCCCAAAACAAGTCGAGATGTAGAGGATTGTTGCTTGCGTAACATTACCACGACGATCACAGTCGGGAAAAAAAAAAGATTAAATAATCTCCCAAAATGTGTAGGCCTTTTCAGGGTGCAACGCAAACCCAACCTATCAACTTATGTGAGCGGACTTTACGAGTCTGGCTCCGGTCAAAAGTCGCGGAAGCCTCCACGAGGTCAAAGCACCTCCGTAAAAAAAAATGTCGAAAAGCCCCAGTCGCCAAATTCTAGGCTTTTTACACCTGGGGGTCTGTAACGGTCCCGCCAAGTTACAGACCCCCTAGGTGTAAAAGTGGTGTAGTTGGTTCAGTTACGATTCCAGTTACCAGGGAACTCCAGCTAAGGTTACAGCTATTTTTTTAGTTGAATTCTCATTCGCTATCTGTCCCGATTCTGGACTTCTCCAGGCAATCCTCCGAGATCATTACCGACCCCGATCAGGGACGTGACGCCTATTCAACCGAACGGTCAACATCCCAGACACTGCGTTGCTGCGCTGTTGTAGTCGGATCGAAACAGGAGGGATTCGGATTAGCTGATTTCGGTCGTTAGTGTTCTGAACAAAGGGGGGGGGTCTTCGCACTATGGTGTACACTTATATTCGGTTGTTTTGAATTCAAATATTCTTAAAGTACATTAAGAATAATCCGGAAGGCCACTTTGTTCTTCCACTTCGGAATAGGAGGGGTCGCTACACAGCCCTAGACCGGACCATGGGCTCTAGCATTGTGTTGTAAAGCAGGATTGTATTAGATGTGGACATGAGTTTATGGTACAAGAAGAGCATTTATGTCAACGTAAACGACTCAAAATATGCCAACAACACCCCAAGCTAAAAAAAAAACTTTTTGCAAAATAATAATAAAATAATTACGAAAGTACCATGATATAACCAGAAAAAAGTAATGACGTACATTTGAATTAATATTATAAATTCAAAATTACGAAAAATTGTTCCATTGAAAAACCGAATTTATATTTTTAACGAACGACACCAGATTTAGAAGTGCTGCAGACAATTACATTTTGCGGCCGCCATTTTGTTAAATTATAAAATAAAAGTACGCATTATATTATAACTAGCATATAGCCCGTCCTATAACACATCCAAAATCCAATAGGGATGCCTCTATCTCTTCCATGTATTTTGACCACGACGAAATGTAATTGGTTCAAAGATGTGGGTTCGGGGAAAATCTTCCGACAGCAATACTCCGAAAACGATGTGACATAACGAGGGGTAGAGTTGAATCCCAAACGGCGAGCGAGCTAGATCGGTGATACAGCGAGGGGCTGTTTGAATGACCACGATAGTTCCAAATCGTGTGCTTATGTAGGAAAAACGAACAAACTTCTTCATTTTCAGATATACATAACTTAAACGCTAGATTATATATTAGTCCTTGAAATAGACTCCTAGATTTTTTATAATAAAAAGAATTTGGTGTCCATACCGGCGATAAAATTTTCATGGCAACAAAAAATATTCGATGATTCAAGTTAAAATGATCCCATATGTACCTCATCTATTATTGAAACCAAATACAAAACAAAGTTATTGACGTCATATCTAAGTAAACATACAAATAATGCCGACGATATTTAAATAATTTAAAATTAAGAAATGATTGAATGAGATGGTTAAAGGAATGACGTCCTAATTCCAGAAAAAATGTTATTTTTGCCTATTTATTGTGTGATAAATGGAATCGCCCGCTGGAAAATAGGGCTCGAAATAATGGCATTAAAGGATCGAAAAGGGGGGAGGGGAGGATTTCGAACGTTTTAAAGAAGACAGTATTTTTTGCTGTGATAGGAAGCCTATTTATACCAATTTATTTTAGAATCGGATCGATCGTTTAGGAGAAGATAAACTTGACTCGCTTCAAATGTTCTATCCATTCCAGGTCCAACCGCTTCACCCATTCGAGGACAAAAGGTCAGATAACTTAGGCTATTATTATATAGGTGATATTTTGCTTAAAAATATTAGAAATTTTAATAGTATTTTACTATTTAAAACTGTGATAGCAAAATGTGACTTTTTGTGATTGAATTCTGGAGGGAATAAAAAAGAAAGTGTCAAGCATTAGACTCCGGTGTCGTGTAGCAAGACGGGAGACCGCAGGGTTCTCAAAATTGTCTCATTTCGAGTAAAAAAAAAAAAATAAACTGATTCCGTAACTTTCAAATAAAAAAACGGGGTTATATCTAAATTAATAAATCTCAGGTGAATTTTCCGCTAGACTTCCCTTTTTTTTTTTTACGAGTCCCAGGTCAATTAGGCGCGGAAAGCCATGAAAAAGCGCTCTCGGGAAAGAAAGAAGGGTTGTTTTGTTTGGTCGCAACGCTTCGGGGCAGTCGAACGGGAGCCGTGATGAGATGACAACGGTGTTTCTGCGGACGACACTGCTGCTGGGATTGGTGATGTCTCACAGCCGAGCCAAATACGGAGGTAAGATCACAGAAAACAACTCGTAAAAGAAATTAGAAGGGACTTACTAACAGAGTCAGTCGTATTTCATGACTGTTAAACGTAACGGTGCCATGGTTTGCTTACTATTTCGAACTGACAGAACGTTTTTTTTTATTTCACACTAAATTATCTTATTTGTTTAGAAATCTATTATACACTGGACTCCGTTTAATGGGATCGCTGTTCATGTTATCGATCGCTAATTGTTATCGAAATCACTGGGTCCCCATTTTCTCTATTCATCTGTATATTAAAATGATCGCTTTATGGGATCGTGACATCGGTTCGTGGAATCAATTATCGAACCTCATTTTAACTGGCAAAGGAATATTCAAAATGTATTCATAAAGAACCCTTTCTTTTCTTTCCCTTCGCTGTTGTTTGAATTTTCCAGAATTCTCCTCTTCAACCCAAGGAAATGGGGAATGAACAAAGGAGTGGGATACGACACGTTCCTCGAATGTTTCAGAAATACGCACACCCTGCTGGTGGTCAATAGTTTTCAGATAAGCAGAAGGCAACCCATTCTTATCGGAACTGAGAAGGAGCGTATTCACATTTGATGCCTTGCTCTCTCACGTGCAGCTGGTCGATAGGGAAGACAAAAAGCGAAATGATTTAACGTTAAAACAAAAGATCGAAATTCTAAATCGTTATGCTGGTAGAGCGCTGCTCTTCGGAACCGGAGTTGGCGGAATTCGAATCCTGCTGCTGGCATGGATGTTTGTAGCCGTTCGGATTCGGCCTTAAATTGTAGGTCCCGGTCTCATTAGCCCTCGTGTGGAAAACAGTAGGCCGTAGCGCTCCAAACCAAATCAAACTAAATCGTTATGACAGGTTGATTATGATGACGAACCATTTATCAACGAGCTTCTTAGAAAAAATCGTAGACAGTCCCCAATGGATCAATTTCTTTATATTATGTATACAATTCTTCTGTTTTAAAGGATAATATACAGTACATAAATATAAGGTGAGTTTTTTCATTTTGTTTTGAAATTCAGTACGTGTAAATTAAAGGGGGGGGGTTGGTAAATGTATCTCATTTTTCATATCGTTTATTGTTATCAATCGGTTATTGTTATCAAAATCCCGGTGTCCCAAACGATCCCATTAAGCGGTGTCCACCGTATATCTCTTTGATAAACAAACCGTAAATACTTATAAAAATATTTTTTAAATATATATTTATAACTTTTTTGTTGTTGTTCGTTAACACTGTTTTCATTTGCGCGAACGTTAACGAGAAATATTTGGCGTGCAATGTTCAATTTAAGTTTTTAATGATAAGCATGCATCTAAAATGGAATCTAACCTAAAAAAAAGTTAGTTTAAGCCAATTTTATATTTTTAAAACTTGTTAATAATTTTACCCCTTTTAAAGGGTCATTTTGATGCGTACTTTTCTCTCTAAAACAAAAAAAAGAGGGCTCTCGTAGCCATAATTTTAGTTCAATGACAAGAAGACATTATTTTGAAATGCTGAATTTTTGTGCCAAAATATTAAATAGGTTTGGAGAAATCATGCAATCACCGTTTAAAATTTGCATTGGGAGAAAAATCAACTGAAAAAATGCTGAAAATCTCTGATAAACGATGTGGCCTCGAGATTTTCGAGTTTCAAATGAAAACGACGCTCAAGCTGGTTGCACACACAGTGGATTTTTTTCCCGAGCGGTTTGGTTTGGTTTGGAGCGCTACGGTCTACTGTTTTGCACACGAGGGCTAATGAGACCGGGACCTACAGCTTTTCCGATACGAACATCCATGCCATAGTGGGATTCGAAATTTTCCCTAACCAATCGGATTTTTTTCCCTAGAGGAGAATGGACCGTCGCCGACCAACAAAATCAACGTTGACGCAGTGGGCGGGAAATCTTCCTTCTCCGTAGTGTTACGCAGTCTAAAACTTGGGCTGCTACAGAGCAGGACCCGCTCTAGAGGGGCGGACAACCCTTACATTTGTCCGGGGTGTCAAAATTCAGGCATTTTGGCTGCGAGTGTGAGAAAAATATCGATATATCAAATACTCAACTCATTGAAATTTATTCATACCGATTTTTCTTTCGTTAAAAGTTTACAATTCGTATTTATATTGTTTATGTTTAAATTCTAAAAAATATTTACAATCCTTCATTCTATAGGAAACAGTTACGAAAAGCCGTATGTATTAATTAATAAGCAGAAATACGAACATTTTTAGAGTCTCGCACTATTCTGCAGACTGTTTTTACGAGACCCCGCTTCCGTTGTAGACTGTTAAAAAGGATTCTGCCACTGGGTGCATAGGTGTATTACCAAATTCCTTTCTCTCTTTTTCTTCCGACTGATCGAAATCGCTTCGAAATCCGAGGCAAACTTCATGGCAGCGTTTTTGTCCTTAAAAAAATTCCAGAATTTTGTCCCATAAAACTCTGGTTTGGGTTCCTGGTCATTGCGGTATTTTTGGCAACGAGGTTGCCGATAATCTCGCTAAGTACGGTTCTGAGTTGCCCTTCATTGAGCCACAACCTGTACTTGGTCTTCCTCATAATGTAGTGAGAAGGACCGTAAGGGAGACTTATAAGGCCTAACTTGATTCTGGTAATCAAAGACAAGCCAAGGAGCTTAACCAGGGTTATCCCTGGATGAGGGCTAAGGAGCTACTTAGTAGAAAGAAACTAAGGGTGGCCATTGACCTGTTGACTGGCCATTGTTGCCTTAAGAGGCACCTCAACATTATTGGCATTATAGACAGCCCAGTATGTAGGGGGTGCCATATGGCAGAGGAGAGTTCATCACATATTTTACGTGAATGTGACTACTACTGCACCAAGAGATTTGAATTCCTTGGGTATCACTTCATCGAGCAGTGGGAGTTGATTAACTTCCCGGTTAAATTGCTGCTGAAATTT
This sequence comes from Pardosa pseudoannulata, assembly GCA_032207245.1. NCBI lineage: Eukaryota > Metazoa > Arthropoda > Arachnida > Araneae > Lycosidae > Pardosa > Pardosa pseudoannulata. The sequence continues at coordinate 209,504,199 of CM063498.1, read as the reverse complement.
ATCTCAGCTATTGGTCTCTGAGATCTAATGGTTATTGTTTCTTAACCTTGTGCTGGAGCTCCTTGCTCCAGTGAATGGGGAGGGGGGTTCAGTACAATAGGCCGCAGTGCTGGTGCCCTTGTGGGCTGCCCCACCTTAATTCTAATTCTAATTCTAATCCCATAAAACAGATCTCTCTTGTATTAATAAAATCAGGATTTCATTATGAATAACGCTCGTGTTCACGGAACTATTCCTATTCACAACAAAAGTCCACTGCAAATGGTATAAAAAGATCCAGTGTGTGTGCAAAGGTTCAGTGGGTCATATAGACCTCTCGTTCGAGACGACGGATCCATTTCCGCCGAGCTCCAATCGCACCCGACGGCTACCGTCCACGGCAAATGAACCGATCGTTTTTATTTCCGTTCTAATGTGCAAGCTCTAGTTTATTTCAATGGACTACTATTAGAATGGCGGCGAAGGTCCATTTTCCTCTCAAAAAAATCCGCCGTCTGTGTAACCAGCCACATCTGAAGCAGGACTAATCGTTAAGCGGTCAAACTGCAGTATTGGATAGATTCGTGTATTTATTGGCTGTCCGTTACATTCCCACAAAACCACGAATTATTGGAATAAATTGCAAATCATTAATACTTTTGTATACTTTGTTATATTTGTTATTAATATAAATTGAATACTTTTCTCAAATCGCGGAATCAAATAGGTCACTGACGATCATTTCCTCGTTTATTTTTGATACCTTGATGGCATACTCTTGATGCACTTGATGATATACTGTTGTGATTTTTGTCTTAAATGTGTAAAGTATAAATACTGTTTACATATTTAAAACATTCACCCGCATACACGAAAATTCCCAGGGGCAAATCTCCTACTTCGCAGTTGCAGAACGATGGCCGATTGGTTAGGGTGCTGGCCTTCGGTACCGGAGTGGGTGGGTTCGAATCCCACAGTTGCATGGATGTTCGTAGTCGTTCGGATTCGGCTTTAAGCTGTAGGTCCCGGTCTCATTAGACCTCGTGTTGCAAAAAGTAGACCGTAGCAAACCAAACCAAACCTACTTCGCGGTTTTTCAACTTTCGCGGAAGGGTCTAATCCCCTTTAACCGCGAAAAACGAGGATCACTGTACTATGAATACATTTTGACATATGCGCGCAGTGATTAACAGGAGCATTCTAATCATAATATTTTTGTAATATTCAATAAGTGTTCGAATTATGAAAAAAAGGCATAATAAAAATTTTCGTAATTTCAAAAATGTGTTTCTTGCAAAAGACATATATTTATTTAAGGTATGCATTTAAAAAATAAAAAATTAAGAATTTGAAATTCTAATGAAAGTAAGACTTTTTTAGACAGAATTAACTTTAAACTGTGGGAAACAGATCTGCAACTCGAATCACCATTTTAGTACACAATCGAGCACCGAACAGGCCCCACATTGTATCTCCCGGTGGTGGTGGGTCAACAGGGCTGACTAAGGCCTAGGCAACCTCGGATCGTGCATTTTGGGGACCCGAAAATGAGGTTTTCAATTTTAATTTTTTATTTATCAGAAAAACGTGATATTCATAATTATTGCTGAAACGTATCCAAATTGTGCCGAATCGTTGGTTGATGAAGTCGACAAGTGTGGACGAGAGTTATGCATCCACACCCTCGAGTGTCGATGTGTGTCAATACGATCGAGCCTCGCTCTTATCAAAATTATTAGCAATAAATTCAAAACAATTTTTCATGAGAGTGACTCTTCAATAGAGGAATTCAAATGTTATAAACAAGATTGAAACCTAGCAGAACTGAAAAATCAAGTTTTACAATTTAAGACTTTTATAAGTAAAGAAAATATTACTCAGGAAAATAATATCATTACAACATTCCCTCATTTAAACATAATTCTGAGAATTTATGGAACCCTTCCAAATAAGAAACGCAAGAAATGAAAGGTCATTCTCAATAAAGGCCAGAATAAAAAATTTTTAAGATCCCCATGAGGCCACCAAAAATGAAATAGTTTATCGTTACTTTATATAGAAAAAGAATTATTAAATTACTCTATTAATGATGACAAACTAATGGACGAGTTGGCAGAATTAAAAGTGAGAAAAAAGGCAATATAACTAATCTATCTTGGTATATTTGTTTAAGTATTATTGTTTGTTTCAATGAATTATGTTTATTTAATTTTTATACATGTACGTATATTGTTTTTTTTTTCGGAATCCGATAATTAAATAGAACTCCATTCTATATGTTTTAAAACCAAACTACCAAAAGCAAAGTACGTGTCATGACTGAAAAATAGACCCGGAATGACAGTGTTGCCTAGGGCCCGCTTTAGTCTGCCACTGCCGGTCACCCTTGCAGTGCCCGAGTGTGAATCCGCGAGTGAACGCAGCAAAGAGGCACTGATGGGGAAATAGGAATACGACTGGATGTTTTAACGTACCTCCAGACGCCGGAACGAGGGAAGGGGGCGAGAACCGAAAAGAATTTTGCTCGCTGCACCTTGAGACGGGGAACCGAATGAGGAGGACAGGTAGTTTTGAGAGGCGCCTCAAGACCACCACTCAAAAGTCAATGCGACGGAACCTTGGCCCACCCCCCGTGACTCGGCTCGAAAGATACCTTCTAAAGCCTCGTAACAGCTTTAGGGGGGACCTAATGAATAATCACCGTAAAAAAAAAAAAAGAAAAAAAGTTCACGGGAATTATGGGATTGATTTCACAGTATTAGAATTCGAACCCACGCGAAGAAATGAAGACTTTCTTTTTCTTTCATTGTATTTGTTTTTCTTCCCTCCAAGACAGGAACATCAGCGGGCGCTACCATTCCGAAGATCTGTACGACCGGAGGAGCGTTTTCCAGCTGGGTCACATGATCCGCTGCCAGTCCGGCTGCGACCCCCTCCTCTACAAACGATACGGCTGTTTCTGTGGCTTCAAAGGAGCCGGGCGGCCCGTAGACTACATCGACAGGTCGGTTAAACGAAATCATTCCACCTATAAACCTCCCCATTGATTGCAACCCTATCCCTTTATTCTTCGATATTATTCGTATGAAGGACAATTCGAGTGCAATCTTTGCTTTCAAAAACGGCTCAAACGATTATTGTTCTTTGTTGTACAAAGTACAGAATGTATTGCATTCGCGATCAATTTCAGTGTTCAGATATCAACGGGCATATAGTACTTCTTTTTACCATTCCTGGATTCATTTTGGCATGCGTCTGCTTGTGAGCTCAAGTAAACTTTAAAAACTCCATTCGACCATATGTGCGACGGGTGTCGTCGTGACGTTGTAAATGCACCCTACTCCGTGAGCCACGTATGCTAGCGTGTGACCTACCCGCCTATTTTACAGGGGCAGGTATGTTCGTAGATCGTTCCTGGGATGCATACTTAAAGAACTCCTGCAAAAGCTTAGACGGACAACACAAACTTATTTACAAAAATGGACGAGAAATTAAAGAAAATCATAATGACATATTTCTGAGCCTGTATAAAATCAGAAAGGATGAACCGAGCGTATCTTATCCAAAACAACATTCTCTCGCTGCAAAACAGAGAGATGTCTTCGACTCGAATTCCCGGATCCGACTGCACTCTCTTGCAGATCTTCTCTCCTTCGGTGGGGGGGGGAGGATCAGCATTCTCGAAACTTGATACCTTCCGAAAAGACAAATCCTCCCTTCCAGATGTACTGCTGACCTGCAAAACCCCAAACAAGCGACGCATCCGAAAATCTCCCCTCCTTAGCCAGGCGTACCCTATTTCCCCAAAGAACACTTGGTGGAAGGGGTCCATCATTTTGCAGATATCAAGAAGGGCACACATATGCGAAACACTGTTCGTGGGGTCCTAATTCCTTACAAACGTACAACTCAAAAACGATTGCCCGAAAATGGTCGCAGACTGTTATAACATCTAGTTGCGCCCCTCTCTGCTTCTAGTTATTGGACTACGAGAACATCGCGACCCCGAACCTATTTTACATGCCATAAACCTCATTAGTTAAGGCGATGGTCACTGGCCGGCTTGGGTTCCGAACTCACCACCTCCCGCTATTCAACTACCGTAACTCTAAATTCTGATTAAGTTATATAAAGTGGAAGCTTGTTTCCAAAATTTGGAAATACTTCTGACACGTTGCGCGCAGACTAACAAAGTGAGTTTCATTCATCGTTTTTGCTTTTTTGTAAACAATCATTATTAGGTATCATTCTCCACCTATTGGCATTTTAAAAATGTAACAGAAATAGGACACCGGGAGATCGAATTTTCAAAAAAGATATAATAATGTTTAAAAATTCCATTTCAAATATTATAAAGAGTAAACGAAATAACGACAAAAAAAAGCAGGTAGAGTTTCGTCGTAGGTTTATAATGTGAAATTTGAAATCCATATGCGCGATAGTTTTTTTTTTTTTTAATTTTACAGTGCACGTACAGGTTAAAAAAAACACTCTTTTTAGTTAAATGCATTAAAGTTATTTGTAGTTTCATTAACACTAGAATTACTGTGGTCTTTGTATACCTGGCGGGTGTCATTTTGACCCCTTGATAAGATATCTGCCTATTTCTCTATATGACATAATATATTTGTGAAAAATAAATTAAAATAACGCAAATTATGACAACTACAGTTTGTTTTTAAAAATATACAGACTTTGCAGGTATGTAAGATCAATAAAACGATTTACTACGTTCTCTCCTAAACTTTAATCACTCGGTCTCATTTCATCTTTTCCTAAATATGGAAATCCGTTTAATAAGTATTTTGTCCTAACGTCTACTTCTAGCCAAAACTTTATTCCGAATTTATCGAGTTTGTTAGGCATATACTGCAAAAAACGGCATTTTTTTTTTTTTTTTTTTTTTTTTTCTTTTTTTTTTTTTTGTAGGGAATAACTGTTCATCAAACGTAATATTTTCATTTGGTTTGTAGCAAAGCTTACAGTTTTCTATAAAAGTATTCCAAGCCTCGGATATTAGCGTAAATTTATCACACTGCAAACGTGAAGACCTTGTTAGTTTATTTTCGAAACGAAGAAATTTCGTAACTTCCGGAAACCTATCTCTACTCATAGTTTCGTTAAAAACTTTGGTCCCCAAGTCTTGGAGAACAAACTAAGAATTGGTAAGCCCTTGGCGGCTAATGCCCCCTTACGTACAACAACGCTATGAGGGCTTCCAGTTCTGCTAATAAAATAGTGAAAGAGCCATTATGAAGTTTACACTTGTCTTCAACATCAGTCTATAGCCTGCCGTATTTCTATAAACATTTGTTAGGGCTAAAATAAAAATACGATTTTCTTGAAATCTTGACTATTTCGTAAATCACAATGATTTAGGTAAAGTCAAGAAAGGATTAAGATATTTGCAAAAGAAATAGAAGAGATAAAAGTTCGCTAGGTGTCAAAATGACCCCTTCCCTAATTCTAGTGTTAA
>CM063498.1:209356244-209493744 GCA_032207245.1 Pardosa pseudoannulata | reverse complement strand
TTTTTCTACGAAACCACTGTCCGTTAAAGAGTTAAGAGAAAAAATTAAGCTATAAACTTAAATTAAGTGACTCGCTAAACATAACCTTTTCGGTTAAAAATGCTGATCGCCGTTCATTTTAAATGAAACAGAACAAAGAAACGTCGATTTGCCTTTGGCGGAATTTCACATTCATTCTATTAAAGAATGAAAAATTCTTTTCTAATCGCAGGCAAAGGAAAGAGGGAAAAATCTACTTTGGGACGACAGCTCTACATAAGCTGAGTGGTTACGCGATACGTCAGTCTGCAGAAATGTCTTTTTCGAGGATGAATTTGGGGATATACTAAATCTTGATCTTAATATTTAATTATATCCCGAATCATAAGTTAACATGTAAAAAATATTTCTTCGTTCGCCCTGCTGAATTGTTAAAAGTTTTCAATAATAAAACCTTGCAAAATTCTAAAAGTTTATTTAGACATAGGTTTTGCATACTAACTTTATTTTATTGGTCATTTTACCACAGTTTTTTTCTTTGCTATTTCAAAACATTGCGTGACATATCAAACATTACACCATACTGACATCGAGACTTACGGTCAAACGTGTTCGTATTCTCAACTATTATAACTACAATCATTATTAATTATCATTCACCATCTATTTAAATGCTTAAGAAATATCAGAAATAGGACACCGGGAGAGTAAAGTATAAAAAAAAAACCTAAAATGTTTAAAAATTCCATTTCAAATTTCAAATTCTATAAACACTAAATGAAACAGACAACGACAGAAAAAGTAAACTGTCGCGGGCTCGAGATTGATTCGGCTGTTTTTAGTTTTCTGCGATTGGCAATGTAGAAATGGAGTAGAAAAAAAAAATGGAGTCTCAGCATTTTCGTTGTAGAGTAAAAGTTTCTTCCTTTAGAATTGAAATGGACCCCACCTTCGAGTTTAAGACTTCTAAATGTATGTATGTGTGTGTACGTCTGTATGTGAATAAACTCTACAAAAGCTCTCCCAAAGACTATAGACATTTAGAGAAAAAAAAAACAAAAAAACAGATGATTTTAGGTATATAATGTATTGACCATGAAAATTGGAAGTCGGTATGTGTAACAGTCAGGGTTGCATCGGTTTCAACCAGTGGTTTTAGCTGGTTTTAACCTCTCTGGTCAATATCCATTTGACCCGTTTTGACCACTGAAATTCACTTTTCAATATATTTAATAGTAATCGAACATAGTTTACAATCCTATGATAAAGGCAAGTGACATTTGTTAAAAATGCCATAATATAAATAACACCAGCAAAAAACAAATATAGCATAACACTAAGATACAAAAAAAAATGTTTAACTTATTTTTTCTATAGAAGCTATTTTATATGTAATTTAAGTTAAATTCAAAAAACGCTTGCAAATTTTGTAGTTGTCTCAATTGAAACGATTTCGTCATTTATTTTGGATGACTCCAAACTTTGAAAATAATCTTTCTCTAGCTGACACAACAGTTCATTAGATGTATTGTAAAATCAACCCATTTTATGTGAATATTTTATGTGTGTTTAACATTCTTCATGGCTGCCCACCAGACATCAGGTACAAGTGTATCTTTTACACTTTCAGAAAAGAAGGATTCGGGATAGGGTGAAGATTCTGCTCTAAATGCAATCCTAAGAGACAAAATGGTAGGATCAACCATTGCCTTCCCATTTCCTGCTTCTCTTCATTAATACCTTTACCAGTGGCGTGCGGTAGGTTTTCATGCAAGGTATGCAGAGAACATGGATTTTCCAATAAATCTTTAATTATTGAGACATCTGAGTGCTCCATTCTGAAACGGGTTATTTATTATGAATATAAATTTAAAGATTACAATAAATAAAATATTTATCTACGATAAATAATCGAGTTATAACAATTAAAACAGGTAAACTTAAGAGAATTCTATTAGCACTGAAGCAAAAATCATGTCTTTGTTGTATGGTATATCGGCGTCGAGAAAGCAACGCTTCGGGCATCCACGAAAAACATATGTTCAGCAAACGTAGCACCACATGGCGCCCGCCGCTGCGGTGCCTCATCCGGATGCTCATGGGTGCCGACAAAACGAACGTCTATTCCACGTGCAGAGGATTTCGCTGCACGCTGGCACAATAGAGCGAACTGTTTCTTGTTCGGTCAGTGGATTAAATTATATTTATTAATTGTTTTTAACATTTGGAAATCATATATTCTGCGAAAAACATCTTGATAATTTTTAAAAACAAAACCAGGGTGAACAAAATTTGGACTGTTCTGTTAAAATTCGTTTCTTTAAAACAAAACAACATTGTTTTTCAGCTAATTATTTCAATAAATATAATACATCACCGAAATTAATTTACCACACTAAAACATTTCACTTTATATTGATGAAATACTTCTTTTATATTTCCATGAAAACAAAATCTTACAATATATAAATTTAAACATTAACCGTCCGCAAAATCGTATGGCCATTTAATGTTAAAAAACGAAAAGAAAAAGTCCTCGCTCTAATACAACGCTTAATAAACTGTACCTTCGGATGATTCTGAATGCCAAGTGCAGGTAAAATAGCTGCACTTTCCCCAGTGTCATAGTATGCTGTTCTCCAGTAGACCATACATATAAAGCGTGATTTTCAATTTAGTGCGCAGTGCGTACACATCAGAACTTCCTGTGTTCGTTTGCGAGCTACGTGGTGCAGCACCTAGTACCGCACGCACTGAGGGAATACAAGCAAGCAAATCAACATAATATTTGAATATATTATAAATGATATTTATTATATATCATATAAAGATAGATAGACATAGGTGCAGAAAGTTATTGTTCCTCATAATTTTACCAGGGTGTGCAGTGCCCACCCTGCACATATGGAGTGCACGCCACTGACCTTTACCCGTGTAGACAGGATTCGGCACATGTTCCAGAAAATGAACTAGGTTACATTTTCATTCAATCGAGACTGTATTCCATCAGAATAAGCGTCAAGATCTTTCACTTTTAACAATCTTAACCATTCGTCACATGCATCAGATATAATAGCATTATGCTTTTAACTACAACTTATGTTTTTAACTTCAACTCATGTTTTATATTTTTAACTATAACTCATGTTTTATTTTTTTAACTGTAACTCCTATTTTATGTTTTAAACTGCAACTAGATTACATTTATACAATTGCATGTGCATGGTTCATTTTTAAAATTCAAACATTCTTATTATACCGTATAAGCGTGTTCAATCTCGTGAACTTGTGAGTGTCTTATTTTGTTTAACTACAGTACTATTTTTATTGCTCATTAAAAGTCACTTCTAATCACAAAAGATATTATATATTATAATTAAGACCATTGAAATCTATTCTTAACAACTAGCATATAGCCCATCATATGACGGGATTAGTAAAATTTTTAATATTCCAGAACTGTTAAGTACCGAATAAGGCAGGTAAAAAAAGGTTTGTTTTTTGGCTGAGAATTGACTGGTTCACTCTCAATAATTTATTTATCGTCATACTCCTCTAGAGTCTCCCGATCCTGTGAATGCAGTTTAGAATCACATTGAGTTCATTGAGTCTAACCGTGTGGTTATTCATAATAAACAAGCACACAAAAGAACAAACTTCTTAATTTCCAAATACATATAAATTAAAAGTTAGATATTTATGAGTCCGTGAAATAGACTCCTAGACTTATATGAAAAGAATTTATTGTTAATACCGGTGATAAAATTTTCATTGCATCAAAAAATAATGATTCAATTTAAAATGATCACCTATGTACCTAATCTGTTATTTAAGCCAAATATAAAAGAAAACCATTTACGTAATATCTAAGTTCAGTGATAAAAGATATTAAAATAGTGTAGACGATGTTTAAATAGTTTAAAATATGAAATGATTCAATGAGATGTTTAAAGGAATGACGTCACAATGCTAGAAAAAATTGTTATTTTTACCTATTTATTAAGTGATAAATGGATAAATTGAATCGCCTGCTCTTAACCGGGGAAAATAGGGCTCGAAATAATATCATTAAACTCTCGAAAAGGGGGGAAGGGTTAGATTTCGAACGTTTTAAAGACGACAGTATATTTTCCTGTGATAGGAAGCATATTTATACAAATTTATTTTAGAATCGGATCGATAGTTTAGAAGATAAACTTTATTCTCTTTGAATGGATGCCTCTATCCATTCCAGGTCCAACCGCTTCATAAATTGGAGGACAGACCGACAAATAACTTAGGCTATTATTATATAAAGGATTATACAATTCAGTGACCCTCTCTACTTGGAAATAATCTATAAAAAGAAACGTAATTAGTCCCCTTACGGTTCCCACTTGTCACCTTCACATTTGCTATTCTCCGTCTTAAAGCACCTTTTTCGAATAAAATCCAACTACTTCATAAAAAAAATACTTAAGATGAGTAACAAAATTTGTGAAATCACGAATATATATATACCGAACAATAAAACAGTTTTCTTTAAGACTCACCTTTTATTGAGACAAATCAACATAGTAGAATTACACAGTTTGTAAACAACTGGGCATTTACAATAAAAAATTGGAATTGTTTACACAGTTAGAAATCAGCAAACGATGTGGGGAAATCATCAAATATATGAAAAAAAATTAAACACTCACCATTCTCTTTAGATATAAACAAGCTGCTTGCGCTAATATTTAATCAAATCATAAATAAATAAAATAAAAATATGCGACCAGCTGAACACATGAAATTCTGACAAAAAAAAAAGCTAGGAAAAGATAAAACTAAAATTAATTCGTAATGTAATAAACTCATACAGAAAAACATTTTCAATTTTCATATCATTCAGCTGAGGTAGCAACTAAACGAAATATCAACAATTGACAGATTAAAAATATGTTATATAGATAGTTATTTAAGAATCAACTTTACACCGCATTTGTCTTCCTAGATGTTCCATTCGCATTACATACGAGAAAGGCATTGAAAGAAATAAAATTGTATTGTATTGTATTCAACTTTCAGCACTATTGTACTTAATAGTCCACAAAATCTTCTTAGAAAATCTCTCGGAAATTTTAATTTAGCAGACAACAGCAAAATGCATTACAGGCACTTCACCAATAGAAGCGGTGGGCTTTGATTTCTGGTATCATAAATTAGTCACTTTCTAATACAATACTAGTAAACTCAATATCAAAGTTCAACATCATCCGTGTTTATCTATCATCCCCTGCATCATGTAGTCAATAATTAAAAGATAAACAAAAATTAAAATAAATCTTAAGTAATGTAGTAAATAAAAATGAATATTACAATGATTGAAGACTGTTCCAAAAATAAAATGGATAACCTATTGATATTTAAGGTTGATCATGTAACGATCGAGCTCATCGTCCAAGGCCTCTTTGGTTAACGGTGCCATCGTTTTCCTCTTCTTACGCTTTCTCTTACTTTTACGGGAAGGCATTCGAACACCACGAACGGAAGAATAAATTATGGGTTCACTGCTTTCATCTACATTTCTAGGGTCACACGCAAAAATGTTTACATCGGGAGAACCCCACCACTGTTCCAATGGTGCATTTTCGAAGTAATTGGTAGGCAAGGTTGGTTTTGTTTCACAAGGAAAGGCGTCCTGCTCACAAGAGTCCAGCTCGCAAGGGACAACGTTCGACTCAAGAGGTGCATTGCCCTGCTCGTAACAGATAATATCCATTTCACTAAACGTCACAACATCGTTCCTCTTCTGTAAGTCTGGATTTTGGTATTCCAAATACCTTGTGAATCTTTCGTTCAAACTCACATTTGTGTAGAAAACGATGCAATCCGCCGTAAATGAATGAAGCACATTCATATCAACCACCGAATCTTTTAAATAATTTTTTATCAGCTAGTAAGGTCAGTCCAGAAACAAGCTTGTTAGCGCTATCATTGTCTACACTCATTTTGGAAATGGTCCAAAAATATCTCTAGTTGCCATTCATTAAACTAAACAAATTCTATCATTCAATCAAGAAAAATTCGTCAGCAATATCAAATGTCAAAAAGCAGAGTTTAGTTGTAATAAGAAAATCGTTGATGGGTATTAGTAATTAGGCGATTTCATGCAGTAGGGCAAATTCTCAAATTATGACAATTATGGCTTTAGTTTCTAACGGAAGGGCAGTTTATAGTTTGTCTATTGGCTGTTGTAAACATGAAAATGAATGGGAAGGGCATTATAGTAGTTCGTGACGTTGCGACAAATTGCCTTATACATCTACATCAGCTTATAACTTATAGTGACGTATATATATATATATATATATATATATATATATATATATATATATATATATATATATATATATATATATAGTTGCGTATAATTTCCTAATATATTTCTTGTCAGAAAGTGTTAGATCAAAGATCAGCATCAAGAAAATTGATTAAAATTAATCATTGATTAATCAAAATACATGGAATTTAAATTAGAAGTAATTATTGATCATCTCAAATCAAGAATGGTGAAACTTAATCTTGTTTTTAAGTTTGATGGCTTTTTATCGGGTGTTAAAATACTGAACACCAATTATGATTTAAGCTATTTTTCTGCTTAAAAATCTATACAGATATGATTTTAATTTAAAGTGATAAAGTGTAAAATCAACAATGGCTCTGTATAAACTATCATGTTTGCCTGCGAGGTGACTTGCGGGAGAGAATACAAATTTTGAATTATATTGTTAAAGCAGTCAGATACATCATTTAAGAACAATTATGAATTTCTAAAGGTTTAAAACCTTTAGAAAATCATAATTTTTATTTCAAAATTTCTGGAGATTTCTGAATTGTTTAATACAAAGCCCATTAAAACATTCGAATTAGAACCTGTCAAACTCCACAATCATCTTTGCCGTTAACGCCAGAGCTTTTAAGAAAACTATATAAACTTTGAATCCATTATACTGAAAATGGTGTTTTTTCAACTCGTGTACTCTCAATAAAAAAAAATAAATAAAAAAAACTATTGCATATATTAATTTCAAATTTTCACAGTATAGACCTACGATGAAACTCTACTTAAATTTTTCGCTGTTTATTTCCTTTAGTATTGATAGTATTTGATATAATTCTAATATTATTATCCTAATATTAGAATTAGATATTATTATAACAATATATAGTGTATTATATATACATCTGTAGATCTATCTACCTATAATGAAAGTCTATCTACTTTGCAACCAGTTATACGTTTATTCAGTCATATGTTTGTGCAGTTATATATTTATTTCTGGAACAATATATGTTCTAAAACTCTGGGACTAACATATTCTTACTTTAAAAATCAATAAAAAGTTTAAAATAATTGTTGGAAATATAACCTCTCATCATTATATTATCTTTAATTTGTAAAATTTTGCTACTTATGAGTGGCAATAGTTTTGTACTACTGAGAAGCAAACGATAGTTTCGCTTACTTACTTATTGGCATCTTTCTACAATAAACATGTTAAGTTTAAAATAAAACTTTGACTAAGAATAATATCAAGTATAAAACAAACTTTAACTTATAGTCTGAAATGCAATATTTAAAGAATAAAACCTACACTATGATAACTTTTATGGAACAGATGTGATGAGGCCACCTCTTGGTAAATTTTCGCCGATGGTGACGAAAAAATCGTTCGCTCACGTAAAAATGAAATCAAATTTACTCACAACAGAAATACCTCACCTAGGAGTTTAAAAAAAATTAAAGGGTCACAAGCAAGGTCAGGCTTATAATTTCAAAGCAATAATCTCGTGGAAATATTAAAAGGTGCCATTAGATGGTTATTTACCATCTGTAAAAGTCACATAAAATAGTTAGTCATAGATTTAGTGGTATTTAACGTCAAAGCTAATTAATCTTTATGCAAGCGTTACGTTATAAAAGTGGTTTTTCAGAAAAATCTCCAGAAAATAAATTTAAACCAAACAGTAAACTTTATATTCTAAGAAAGGATAACGATGTAGTAAGAGCATAAAATAGATAATCAAAATATTCTTACTCAAAAGTGAAAAGTTTATATTTGTAAAATAAAAAGAGGATAGAATTTTTCTATTTCAAGATTTACAGAAAGAACTACAAATACTTTTTTATTTCTCTCACAAAAAAGAACAAATAAAATATTAATGCCATTTACATGAAACATTTTTCTTCAATTAAAACATGGACAAAAGCTGTCTATAAAAACCGCTTCTAAAACAATTTAGTTGTGACGTCATAATAGCTGACTTTCTTTCATCAAAAAATTCCGTAAATAAATCGTTTGGGCATAAAAAAACTAATTTTAGACCGAAAGAATCCATAGTTTTTAATTAATATTTACGTTAATAAAGATTTTACGAATATGAGACTTGCTGAAATGAGTTTCTCATGTTTAGAATCCTTAGATACCAATTTTGGCCAAAAATTTCTCGCGGTTTTTCAGGGATTGAGGTTACGTAGAGACAGAAGCTAGAAAATTTTGCTAAATAATTTTTAAACCTTTAAAGGGGCCTCCACACTATGGTCCACTGCAAGCCATCACCACCGTCTGGAGGGGCTTTGGCTTATCGTGGCCGATGGCAGCAGACGATAAAATAGCCTTGGCGGACGATGGCTTCGGAGGCGGTTTTTTCCAAACATCAAAGGCAGCCAGATGCTCAACTTAAGTGCGCAGTAGACCCTATGGACGAATCAATGCGCTCAGCTCATTCAGTGGCCCAGCGTGTGGATGCGACCCGTGAACCATCGTTCGAGGTCACCATCAGGAAGTGGTGAACAACTGGCCATAGTGTGGAGACTACATAACAATCGTACCCCTTTATCAATCAAATGCCAGGAAGTTGTGATTATATTGTGCTCGTATGCAAGTAAATTAATAAACAATTATGTCTGAAAACACTGAATTGAAGGAAAAATAATGCATTTCATTATATTAATTGAGATTTAGAACTCTTTAAAAATCAAAATCTGCAATAACTCTGGATCACATTTTATCAAAATTTTGACGCTTGAAGGGTTAATTAATTAGCATGGGATCATACGATCTTACACTTGTTTGATTATAATAAGGTTTTACTTGGAATACGGAAGGGTAAAAAAAGAACTGAAGAAATGCATATAGTTGATACATAAATCATATTTTCAATCTAGCACCAGATGATTTGTAATGTCTACTCCTATTTTGTCTTCCAGCTGTTGCCTAAACCACGACTGGTGTTATGCACGTCTTGGATGCCCCCCCTTCATGCTTTATGTGCTAAGGTATGCTTGGCTCTGTAAAAGACCTGGACACGTACAATGCGGTAAGTATTCGAAATTCTCTTCAAAGTCAATACATGCTTTTTGTAATACCGTATTTGCTCTTGTATAACACGCACAATGTTCTTCACAAAAAATAATTAAATTAAATTTTAATTTTAATTTTAAAATAACAGTTTTCTCCCGTATAGCTAAAGATCGCCGTGCAAGTAACTTTCAAAATTATAAACCAATTGCTACGGTAGCCCAATGAATCAATGGTTGTATGCCTGCAACAAGACGTTCTCAGCATTTCTAACAGCGGAGCGGCCTTGTAATTCTTCAAGTAGTTTGGGTTCTCTGTCTATTTATCTTCCAAAAGGATTTTGGTTTTTCTATTGAACCCCCTGATATCAATGCCTACAGCTTCATGATGTCTTTGAAGGTCACTCGGTGGGTAAACAACCTGGCGTGGTGTGGGAGCGATCCAAATGTTTTCTATCAGTCCATCCATCTACTTAGCGATGGCGTGCCCAAGTCAGTGCTGGATGTTTATTCTCTGTCAGGCCATTGTTTGTATTCTCTCGTGACAGTCTCTCCCCCGATGTCTTTAAAGGTTCATCTCTTCGGGGTCGCTGGAATGAGAACCCGACGATCATGGTCTGTGTATCGCCTTTCGCCTGAGATCAGTAGTCGGGAGACGGATCGCCGAACTTACCCAGCTGCCCACCGTTCTGTGGCTGAGTCGGGCTGGAGGTTACTTTTGTGTCACGGTGCAACAAGTTGTCCTTTTCTCCTCCAGGACAGTACGAGGACTTCTTATAATCCTTGTACTAGTCAGGCGGATGATGAGGCTCCAGAGACGGCCATTTAAACACTCAGTAATGTTGAGGACTTACTTGTATCACTGCGTAACTAATTGCCTGGTATGGGTGATATTTGCTTTTGCGTCTGGGACACCAATGCTGCCACGAGGAGATGTGCAACAGGAAAGGGTCAGTGGGGTCTGTCATGCCCCGAACGCAAGGTCATATAATACATTACTATATGTTTATCCGGGGTATGGCCGCCTAACATGCTCCGGGTGTCAGTTATGCTCGCTACGTCATTGCCGCGTGTTTGCGATTCTCGTCGCTCTGATGTAGGGTTGTCGTTGGCCCTAATCGGTAATCTCACCCCTAATCCTTATTTCTATGCACTGGTTTGACGTTCAGTTGCCTACATTTTAATAAAATCTCACCGCCATGGGATCATCCCCGAACATCGAAAATTGTTCTGTTAAAGACGGCTTATATCCGTTACTGAGAACTTATCTATCACTGTGTAATACTTCAGTGATTATTAGTATCAGAGGACTTACTTCTAGATTGGATCCCGACCTTTTACACTGCTGAGCTTTACCTGCTTAGTATCACTTCCTCAGGTTCGAGGAGGAGGGGAGCTGAGAAAGACGATGGTGCAGCTCTTTGAAGAACTCGACCCATAATGCATTGTAGTACATATTCGGTGTGGCAAGGTAGCGCCTCGTTTCCCAGCACGCACATCCTACTTATTTCCTGAGAAGCAGGGTGTTGCCTGAATAGCATTTCCTGGGGGTGTTATATTTATTCTCACCACTGAGAGTGTCTCTCTGCTATGGTTCAAAGCTGGGCTTAAATCAAGCGCTCTAGTTCGTACTCTTCAGATGTTGTTCCGCTCATTCTGTAGCCGGCCCGCGCTCATTGTGTCGACTTCCCGCTTCTTAATACTGACCCTAAGACCCAAGATAGCCTCAAACTCTTCACCCGCGATGTTTCAAGTTATCTTGGGTCCATGATTGGTTTCAAGTTTTATTCATTTTCCTATATCTGCCTCATTTTGTTTATTGACACTTTTCAGCGGTTGCCGAGTACTCGAACGGCCCCTTCAACCGATGCGCCTTCCGCCTGTGTGAGTGTGACCGAGCCTTCGCCCGATGCGTCTCCAGGTCAGCCTGTCCCCAGAGAAAGGCCGTTTGCTGGTCCAACCCCTTGATCGCAGTCACCAACCTGCTGGCGTCTCTGCAGTGATTTCATCGCAGCAATCCATCCTTCGAGTTCTGGACGCATTCTATTGGGTCGCCACTTAAAGGGTAGCATAATTGGTAGCTTGGCTTTTGGCTGTAAAGAACAACGTTCTTGAGAATTTCTCCAAGCATGTGACGTGTTCTTTTCATGATGTGCTGCTTGGTTTCTCGGGAGTCAAAAAGTTTGGAGATATACGTTTTGATTCCCAGTTCTCATCGACACATGTACTGATTCGTCATTACAATTTAAATTTATCTCTTCAGTCCTGAGGTCCACATCTCTTCTTTGCCTCATAAAACCTAAATCATTCCATTGGTTGATATTTTAACCATTCTTCTAAAAAGTTTAATGATTTTTCTTTATAAAAAGATAGCTAACTTGATTTATTTATAAGATCAACTGTTTTTATCTTATTTTGCAAAATGACTTCAAGACAATGAGGCTGAAAAAAGCAAGCAATTTTCATGGTTATTGAAAAGGAATGGATACGTTTGGTAATACTTGTAGCATAAATAATAATAAATTATTTAAAGCCATTAAACTTTGAATTGTGTCATATTTATGAACAAAGCACAAGCGACCTTAGTTCTCGAGTGAAAACACAGTAATAGTCAAATGCCATAATATTACCAAAAATTCTATTGGTTCTCTCTTGAGTGTATAACTTTAATATAATTAAGCTTTGAAATGCATTTTTATATTTAACAAGAAGTATACAGATTTTTCTTCCTTTCTCATTAGAAATTCCCCAGTTTCAATGCTGGATTATCTTTAGCGATCACGGAAAAATAATTAAACCTGCTTAATAGTAGTTTTCATAATTTTATATTAAATGCTATATGTATTTGTGTATAGAGTAGTTTCTATTATAACTACCAATAACTGAGAAGATTTATTGAGTACCACGCTGAAAGAAAAAATTATAACTGTTAGTAGCTTATTCGGATTTATACTTTTGTTCAAAATTTTACAGGAAGTTGCTTCATTTTCTGAATTCTCATAAAATCTCTCCTTACAGGATAATCGTCGAATAAACAATTCAGTCGAACACTATAAAGAAATGCACCAATCAGTAGATAATGTCCCTTTTCTAAATCATATATTTTGTAGAACAACATAAAAGTTTCAACTGAGGGATTAATACATGAAAAAGCTTCAAAGTAATTAATAATTTGGCCATTTTTCTAAAATTCTCTCAAAATGGCGTCTTTAAAGAGAAGAATCAAAATATCTGGCTGAAACTTTATTCTGGATGGGTTCTTTAATATTTCTTGGAAAAGTTACATACTCTGCTCTTTTCACTTTGAACGATTTATTTCAAATCAGACTGCTGTTAAGAAATTATTAACTTGTTAAAAAATTAGAGACACAACATGAAAGTGAAGGGCTTTAAAGACACTTTTTTAACGAACACCTCAAATTGCGAAAGGAATTTAAGAAAATATATTCAAACGACTGCAGCAATATAGCATGTTTATCAATCGATAAAACGACCATATACCATAATAATAAAAAATATTGCATAAAAGAAAACCAAATTATATAATATTAAAATTCTATGTATAGTTAATTTTTTTCCATATGAAGAAAAATCGGGATACTAATACGGTAAAAAATATCAATGAAAAGTTATTAATTAATGAATATGACATTTCCTATTTAATATATTTACAGTCTTTTCTTTTGTTCTACATTTACTGTAGCAGTTTTTGCTTTATTTATGTAGCCTCCACACTATGGCCAATTGTTCACCACTTCCTGATGGTGACCTCGAACGATGGTTCACGGGTCGCATCCAAACGCTGGGATGCCATTAAATGAGCCAAACACGTGGATTCGTCCATAGGGTCTACTGCGCACTTTAGTTGCGCATCTGGCTGCCTTTGAACTTTGGAGAAAAAACGCCTCGGAATCCATCGTCCGGCAAGGCTATTTCATCGTTTGCCGCCATCGACCACGATACACCATACCCCCTCTAGGTGGTGGTGATGGCTTGCAGTGGACCATAGTGTGGTGGGGCCTTTAAAATATTGGAATCCAACGTTTATTTAAAATATGGTCCATGTTGCCTTAGTTGCTATTTAACCCTACGCGAACGCTCTCGCGATTTGTGCGAGATCCCCAATTATCGGTCACGTGAAAAACGCGGGCACAGAATCCCCCCCCCCCTTATTTCAATCCTGCTATTTCCCCCGTGTAGGTTAAAGAAATCATCATTTGGTACTTTTCTTTTTTGTTTTATTACAAAACAACTAACATTTTTCCAGACAAAATGTTTAAAAATTATATTAATCTGAAAATAAAAATATCGCATAACTTATAAACCGGGCGCCGTATTTTTTGAAAACGTAAAAGCTATTAAAATAATTCGTATATTATTTTTAAACAACTGATGATGTGAACTGTAACATAAGCCATTACCACCATCTGGAGGGGGTTTGGCTTACCGTGGTCGATGGCGGCAGATGATAAATAGCCTTGGCGAACAATGGCTTCCGAGGCGGTTTTTCTCCAAAGATCAAAAGCAGCCAAATGAGAAATTACAGTCCCTATGGACGAATCCACGTGTTTGGCTCATTGAATAGACCAGCGTGTGGATGCAACCCGTGAACCATCGTTCGAGGTCACCATCAGAAAGTGGTAAATAATTAGCCATATCGTGGAGGTTGCATTATGTTTAAAATATCCAATCAACCGCCATGGGGTATCGACCATCCTCTTGCTTCGAGAAACGCGATGATTTCTATCCGCGGTAACAATGGAACAGATGTGATATCTACGCTTTTCCGGCCGCCATGTTTTTTTCTTGGCGATCTGGGCAAAAAAACCCATTTTTAAAAGTCGCCAAACAAAAATGGGGGCAGAAAATGGCGCTTTTTGAAAGATCACCAGAAAAAACATGGACGCCACCACATGACTTTTAAGAAACCCTGTATAAAAATGGCGACAGAAATGGCATTTTCTGAAAGATTAAAATATTAAAATTTTTTATTTTTGAAGAGGAAACCCCCCATATTATTAGAACAAATATAAAACCATATGCACATTTTGAGAAACATTTAAAAAAAGATATTATGAAACACTGAAAAATTATTTAAAAAACAATTTTTTTTTAATTTTGAGGGGAGAAACCCCTTATATTGTTACAACAAATATTTAAAAAACATATACACATTTTAAGAAACATTAAAAAAAAAGGAATTAATTAATTCGCGTTACTAACCAGCACGTACAGTACCGCGAAAGAACTTTCTAGAGAAGAAATAATTCCAATAAGGCGCCAGTTGGTCACGTGCACCAATGGGGATTAAAGAACGTGTAGTGGGAGATCTTTATATTTGATAGGCAGTGTGTGTGCATGATTGCCACTACAATGTTCCAATGTCAGGGAAGTAAAAGATAAACAGTCATCGCCCAGCAAAACGCCTAAAAAAGTCGCCAAATTTGGCGACAAAAGCCGGAGCGTAGATATCGAATCTGTACCTTGAATTGAAAATCCAGCTATTCGCCCCGAAACCAGAAAAATGGTCAAAACTCCGGTAACACCCAGAGATAGACAGTGTTGAATGATCGTATTCAAAATTCGATTGTTTGGGTAATATAGTTTTGTTTTCACTTTTGAATTTCACTCATTTATGCAACTGTAAAAATCATTAAACCAAATAAAGCTTTAATTATTTTTCATAAGTTGTAAAAAAAGATTTTTTTTATTTTGATTTCCTACTTTACATTTACTTATAGATTTAAAATGTACACTTAGTCATGAAACCCAGAAACGTATTTTAAACACAAAGGTTTCCAACTCCTTAAGCGACTAAACCTTTGTTTTTAATTCAAATATGTCCTACTTTCAGAATTTTAAGAAAATGGACCCATTATGAAAAGTGGCAGCAATCATGCACGAAGTAAGAAGCATAGCATGCTATGTGTTCCTTAAAAATTGGAAATTCCTGTCCTAAACAAAAATTAAATTATGGCCTGCATTAATACATTAAATTATGGCCTGCGTGCCAGATGGGATTAAGATTCTCTCAGGCCTGCGGCAGATTTTGTAATATATTAGAAAGGAATATTTGTCTGCTAACGTTTTAAATGATATATAAATTAAGAGTGTGTTTAAATTTTCAGGTGAAAGTTTAATTAGAAATTAAAATATTGCGTAAGATATACAGTGAAACCTCTCTCAGCGGCCACCTCACCGTACCAAGAATATTTGGCCGCTCTGAAGGGTTTTATTTACTATTATAAGATAATTGCTATAATGCGTAATATAAACAAGTCTGACATATATTCCTTATTTAAAATGAAATTTAAATCTTATCTAAAGAGATAATAGCACTTTATTTCATGCTTCGTTACGTTTTTTTATAAAAAGGCTACAATTTGTTTCTCTTTGTTCTGTAGTGTTCGTACTCGTTCAAAATCAGATTCTTTTTTTTAATGACTTTGTTGATTTGTGTTCTTCCGCAGTTAAATAATTCAGCTAACTGCAGGGTATTTGCCAAAATAAAATTTTTCAAATCCATGACTTTTCCGGATCATTTTCCATGACTTTAAAAAGCTTTCGTTAAAGTATGTATGAATAAAACTTCTGATGTACATACAAATTAAATATATGGTTTTAGATAAATTACAGGAATTTTATCATAAATAAACTATAAACTTACTTTATAAGTGTTAATAAACTCACATACATAAAAATAAATTGTTGTATCTACACACCTAAGTAAGCAATATAGCAATTTTTCAATTAAAATGTTTTCAATTTGAATTCAGGGTACTTTGGTATTATCCGGGTGACCATGAATAATAGCCAAATATAAACCTATAATGTTTATATACAATATCCCTAGAGATAAACTTATATTTTGTGCAAAAATCTTAACTCATTTTTATTAAAAAATAATTATTATATTAATAAAATTTTAATCAACAATTTAACAAAAAACCAGAATAATATACATTTACCCACCCATTAAGCTTTCTTGCTTTGAGTATCCTTGGCGAACAAATTTTGCTTGGCAGTAGGGTGGGTCAATAGGATAATACATAAATACCAAACTCAGTAACTTCAGCCGAATGACAAGTAAAAATAGAATTAAACAATTCAATGCATTTTTTTTTAATTGGTGTTTAGCTGATCCATGACTTTTACTCATTTTGCTTGAAAAATCAAGACTTTCCATGACAAAATTAATCCATTGTCTAAATCCATGATTTTCCCTGACTTTCCAGATGCGCGGAAACCATGTAACTTCCTTGCCGATTGGCCATTCTCATATTCACGCGGAACTTCAATGCGTTGCTCGAGATTAGAAAAACGCGTTTCGACATCGTTGCAACTCAGATCACTGACAAACTAATGAAACGAAATTGGCATGAATGACATTTTTACTGACAGAGGTTTTGAATTCCAAACAAAAGCCCTACGACACCTTCAACGCCTGATTGTCCAGTTCCTCCCTCAGTTTCTACGGATGGTGCAATAGGGATTCCGTATCTGAAGAGTGTGGGGAGAATACAAAACAAATAATAAATTTAATCTTCCTAAGAAAGGGGGGGGGGCGGACTACGGGAATGAACTTCGCAAGTTATTCCTGGGTTTTGTATCCGACCATTAACCTGACCTTGAGTTTTTCCGCTCAAAATTAAAACATAAAGTAGAATTTCCCAAAATATGCAATGGACAATCCTACTCGGTGGCCGTTTAGAGGGGGGTCGGATGGCCGCTGAAACAGGTTATTTTCCCATTAGGTCTAGAGTCGAAAAATCAGTGCCATGAAATATTGGAAGTTTAGAAGGGTGGCCGCTCAGAGAAGTTCCACTGTAGTTGTAAAAATTTGTATTAAAATGGTTAAAAATCCCCAGTTGTATTTATTTTTTAAATGCAAAAAAAAAACTGTCATAAATTTGCATAAAATTATAGAAAAGGTTAATTTTTATAATTAAATTAAAAAAAAAACAAGAGAAATTAAACTTGTTTATTTCACATTTATATTAAGTGCTAAAAAGGTGTTTATACTTGTCCACTTCATTAACATTTATCTTCGAAAATGTACAGAAAAATACTGTTCAAATGAAAGATGATGGAATCATCAAATCTCATTAATCCATTTAGCATAATTTTTTTTTAGTTTTGACATTTTAAAATAAAAAATTCTGGCCCACTGTAATTTTTTTTCTTTCCTCTATTTGACACTTACTTAAGGTTTGGGCATCAGTGATCTAAACAAATTTCAATTTCTTATTGAAACTAGAACTGTTATGTCTTTAAGATATGAATAAACACTACAAAACACTGGAGAGGCAAACAGCAAAATTGCCCTCCCCCCCTTTTAAAAATTCTGGGGGGCGGCATTTGACTCCCCTTGCCCCTCCAACATTACACCCGTGGAGGGGGTATGGACAACTTCGTTACACTGATAACTTAAACGATATTACAAAATCATTCTTTTGATTTGTTATTAAAAGACATAGGACACAGGGTTCCCACTCATTTTCCAGAAGGAAAATTAAGGACTTTCTAAGGACCAAAGTAACCTTTTATAAGGACTTGAAATAATACTTGAAATACACAGCATAACGACATAAACCCTATTTCCTGAGAAAAATATATTAATGATTATGAACCAGACAAGGCATGTTCAAGAAATGCCTTACAATATTTCAGAACTAAGTTTTTTAAAATACTTCCTATTTAATAAAAACATTTTTAAAAATGTATATCTAAAGTTTAGGGTTTAGAGTGATCAAATAAAAAATAAATTGTGAATAAAATATAATATTCATTTATACATAACATTTATTTTAAAAAAATAAAAAGCAGCAAGTCTATTTTTATTAGAAAAAGTTCATGCTGAATAGCATTGTGCAATTATCTGTTACCATTGAACCTTACTAATTTATTTTCTTAAGACATTTTCCACGTAGTAGGAAAATACATAATAAACAAGTTTTAAAAAAAAATTTTTAAATAATAATAGTAATAAAAAATTTTATTTGGTCACAAGAAAATGGAGAATATGTAAATATTACTGTGAATAACATACATTTCCATTTACTTTTAAAAGCATTTTCAGTGTAAGATTTCAGGGTTCCCACTCTTTTTTCAGAAGAAAAATTGAGGACATTTTAAGGACCAAAGTATCTTTTTATAAGGACCTACTTGAAATACACATCATAACAACGTAAACCCTATTTCCTGAGGAACATATTTTTATAATGATGAATCAGAGAAAACATGTTCTATAAATACCCTACAATATTTCAGAATTAAGTTTTTAAAAATGTATAAAAAATAATAAAGATAAATCCATTTTACAAAAACTAATTTTGAAAAATGTACATCTAAAGTTTTTGGAGTGATCAAACTAAAAATAAATTGTGAATAAAATACAATATTATAAACAGTACTTTCTGAGGGTTTAAAAATGAGTCTGATATATATATATATATATATGTTTGTATATACTAGTTGATTTACCCGACAATGCCTGGGAAAGAAGAGTTTTAGACTTTTCTATTACATTCAATCCAAAGAAAATTAAACTTCCATAAGTAACCGAAATATCTACAAAACACCCACCCTACATGCTCTGTTTAATTAAAATCTGCTTGACTGTTAGCTATTAGGAAAGGGCAGCTGAGTTAGAACTTTAAACCTTTTCAGTGTGCGAAAGATTATTTATCTGTCAAAAAAGCTGTCTAGCTTGTGACCATTACAAAATACTAATAAGCTAAAAGAATTTTCATAATTTTTTAAGGATACCAATTTTTAATAACTACAGTAATATACTGACAACATATATATATTTGAGGATTTTCTTTACTATTAATACTGCACTTTTGGCTAGAAAATATAAAAGAATGTTATGAACTTTAACAAATATTTATTTACTATTTACAAAGAAATTTCCAATAGTGCAAATTCACATACATAAATAATTTCATTCTGAAAGTTCAACAGATTTCTTTTTTTGCATCAGAAATTTTTTCCCCCGTGTTCTGTAACTCGGCTACTTTTTCTTATATATCTTTCATGGATGAAATTGATAGTGTTCCAATTTCAAAATTAAAGAGTTTTTAAGGACCTTTAATAAAAATTAAGTAGTTTTAAGGGCCCTTAAAAATGAAAGCTAAAATTAAGGAGTTCTTTTAAGGATTGTGGGAACCTTGAAAAGAAATAAAAATCTTATTTTTGCATGTGCTGTGTTTACTAGACCTCGAGAAACTGACAAAGCTTTGAAACTAAAGCCTATTTACATACACAAGACCACATAAACTCAAACTCATTCAAAAGGGTAACATTGTTTTATTTACTCGCAATAATAAATATGACTGTAACACTACAGAAATTGAACAAGTTAATCCATTATTTATTAATGGAATAGAAATATTTTATACAGAGAATAGTATATGAAATGAATACAAATGAAATTCACATTTGTAACATAAATAATATCCAATATGATTTCTTATTGCAGCAAAATTAAGGCTCACTGAATGAGAGTACTTGATAAAGTTTTGGAAACCTTGACTCAACGAACAAAATTTGCTAATTTTTAAATAAATTTAATTACCTAAATGACACATGTGCTATTTTCCAATAGAATGAGAGGAAACACATGCAAATAAAAAGGATTTTTTCTTTTTTTATTTTGAGGCTGTAACTGAAAACAGTAAAATTTCGGATGTTGCAATTTTCAGCACAACACATCTCTTAATATTCAAAAATACCAAGTGTCAGAAAAAAACACAAAATACTACAATTATTTGTAAAATTAACAATTTCTCTGCATACCGTGGTAACTACTACTTTAACAATGCTTTACAAACTTATTTTTCCATAATTTGTTATATCTCAATATAAGCAACCGCGACAGAAGATTTCCCCAAAATGATAATCATGTTAAAGAGATATCAATTTTTTTCAGATGTTATTTACAAGATATGCATTTTATATAACATATATTAATTAACATGTGTGTTTATCAGAACTATACTGGATTCAGTTACAAGGCAGCTCATAACTACAAGTATCAGAATAAATTATTGTAATGTATAATTCAAATTTATTTTCCCATCTACATACTTTATTCGCAGACACTGAGGTAAAAGTAAAAAAATTGCCAATCTTCACACATCCATGAAAATTATGCTGAAAATAGTCAACATCTATATAAGTAGATACATTCTTTTGTTTGCAAAACGCAAGAATGAAGCAACGTGTTTCAGTCAGAAACAAGACAGATTCTTTTTCTTAGCAATATAAGAAAAATAATCTGAAAATAAACTTTTCATAAATGTTCTAATTTCACTGAAGAACCAGAGTCACCTAAGTAATTTTGATTTCGAAATCATATCACTTTCAATCAGTCATGCAGGCAGATCTCCTATTTCACATACAATCCCAATGAAAAAATTTCATTTACACAAATATTTTTTAGTAGTGTCATATTAACAATCATTTGTAAAATAAATATATGTAATGAAATGATTTAGTAACATAATGTACAAATAAGCTTAAAAACACATAATTGAACTTTACAAAAGTTTCATTCACTAATTTGCACCACAGCATCTTTTGAAAAAATTGACATTGTACTGGTTTGTTAAACCATGTTTCATTTGCACTAATAGCTGCTAGGAACACATATTATTTGAAAAAACATATTCTTGTTTACCATTAAACCTTATCAGTGAATTTTTTTCTAAATAAACAAAGATTCAAAAACATGAATACAGATTTTTACATATAGATAAAAGATTTTTAAGATAGAAATTTGCCCTCTGCACATTGTATTCATAATTAACATCACCAGGAAATGAGATTATCCTTATGCTTGGTAAATCTAGTTTCAAAATAACCTTTTCATAGTATTAAGACATTAATTAGTTTTACTTTCACAATACTTGGAAGGATATATATATTTTTTATAAATTATCAGCATGTAAGAAAACCAAAAACAAAATAAGGAAAGCCCTTTAAAAAGTTTGCAGAAGCTATTAAAAAATAAAATTCATTATGCAGAGAATACAATACATTCCCCCTAAGTATTTTCTTAACATTTCAAATTGGTAAAACTTTGAACATCCCTTTACCAGGTTCTATGGCAATTGTAAGATATAAACAAAGCATAAAATAGTACGCTGGCAAGACAAATGTCTTTCCCTTAAAATAACATTTACAAACAAGATTAATGATATACATAAAACACTTTATCAGCTGCAACATTTTTCGTTTTATAAACACAAATATCCAAAAGAAAATGAATTTTGAAAAGATCATAAAAGTTCTAATCACCAAGAAATAAGTTATTATTCACTATGCCTATAACATATTTTTGACAAATGTCCTAAACATATATATATATATTATTTAAATACATATATATATATTACACACACACATACATACATACATGTATATACATATGTATCTGTATAAATATATATACATATATATTTATTTATATACTCCCATTTTCCTTTATATAATGCTTCAATCAAAGAATTTTTTGAAGTGTCAGCAAGTAATTTCAAATACTCTTAATTACTATGTACAATAGATAAAGATTACGGATGAAATTACATTAAGCCACAAATATCTGGGATCATTATAAAATTATTTATAGAACAATTAAAATATGCTTCAAATATAATATCAAACACATTGATTTAATAATTTTTAAGTAAGAAAATTCAGACTAACATTTTATCATCAGCCTTATAAAACAGTTCTCAATTTTATAGTATTTCTTTAATTTATTGACAGAGAAAGGGCAGCTGATCCTGATGTGCCATATATCTACAAAAACTCTTTAGTGCAGACATAACACAGGAATTATTAAGGCATTAAGAATAATAATTTCCAAAAAAACCTCTATATGAACTCATATGTATAAACCATATTGCTGCTTTAAGCAAATAGAATTCATTCACTATATACACAAATTTATAAAGTATCAAAATTCTCTAATCACAAAACAACTCATATTTGTTTTCATAAGCATTCCACTCATAAGATTTAAAGAATATACATACATACATACATACACACATATATATGTATGTATAAACACATGTATATTATATATATATGTGTGTATATATATATATATATATATATATGTATATATTGTCAAAATGACATTTTAATAGAACAGCATTTTATTTCATACACAGTTTCATGTTACTCAAATAAAGTGCTTCTCACATATTCGGGAATGCTTCATGAGGGTATAATTATTTTTCAAATATGAATACATCAATTTGCCCTTTCTCCTAATTTTGTACATCTCATTTGACTAACCACTATTTTAATATTAAACATCATGCAACTGCCACAGTTTACCTGGTTCTGAGAAAAGGCTGCAACAGGGCAGGAAAAGAAACTGCCCATTACAAAAATTTTAAGAGCATATGTAACATAATCTAGTCATTTTTTTTAATGTATTTGACAAATGGTTATAAAGTTTATATATATTGTGAACTTAAACTCAAGATTAATGACATTTTCTACAAAATAAGCAAGATGAAAGATTGTAGGTTGAAACCCAAACAATGTTTAGATTTCAAACAATTTGTATTGCAGAAATAAATACTGAAATACTTAAAAGTGGCATGTTTTTTGTAATCTTTGAGAGGGTGGGGGTATTGCTGAAGGCAAAACACAACATTTTATGTAACATTTAAGATAATGCTCACATACGAGCCAAAACACAAATCATACTAATTTTATTTAATGAGCACATTTTATATAGATAGGAAACCTTCAATTTCACAAATAAAGAATTATGCTTTATATATATCTATATTTACCAGTCAATAATTAAAAGTTCACAAATATAATAAAAATGACCGAACTTTGCAAATTTTATACTTAATTGAAACCTAAACCCTAGAAGTTTTCTTCTATTATCGTTTAATTCATTTTAGATTTTAGAATTTAAGTGGAAAACTGTATTAAAATTAGTTCCCTGTAAGGAGTGTGTCACTTAATAAATAATTTACATGTGCAATATTTACAATATTAAAAAATTAGTTTGGGCTCCAGTACTATTAAGATACTCTCGGATGAAAACCTAATTCATATTGTATAGTTAAAAATAAACTTTATGAATGAAAATGATTAGCAAGTAGTTCATAAATAATATCTTTCTTAAAAAAGAAAAAACATTTTCATAATTCCTGATCATGAAAATGAAAGGCAATATTTTTACAAAATCAAAGATAAGATCATTTGTTCATTTATTATCGTTTAACTGAATCAATACACAACTAAAAAAGATTAAATGGAATCTTGAAATGCATTTTTTTATTTTTTAAAACACATGTCAATATTCTCTTAGTTATTAAATCTAGAAGCAAACAAACTGCTTTTCAAAAACAAAGTATATAATTATCAAAAACATCAAAGTAACTCGTAGATATAATTTCAAATAAAAAAAAAAAAGCAATCGCTTGCTACACAAGAAAATTTACAGTTAGCATGAAATAATGAGTTGCACCAGAACTACCTTTTCAAAAGTTCTTTAAAGTGCTGAGATGTTATAACAAGAAATCACTTATAATAACAAAGAGAATTTAATTTCATTTATCTTTTACTTGTTTGCTTCTAAATACAATTCACTGACAAAATGTTTAGACACCTTTAGAAAGGAAATGTCAATACTGGCAGTACGTAGAGAATATCACAGATATAAATTACAGTTACCAATTTCAACTATTGAGAAATGTACAATGTAATTCTATAAAACAAGTGTAATGGTAAAACTTTGTCAAGATTATAACGAGACAAAATAAAAGACAAGATTTTGAAAGAAATAAAATACTTCACTGTCATCCAAATTGAGTACTTGTAATATGTTTACTAATTATTTTTGTTTAATTTTACATAAAGATGGAAAGAAAAAGTCTTAATCCTTTTTGAAATCATAAGACAATTGGCCCCACCCCCAATTAGCAAAATACAGATTTTCCAAATCAAACCAAGTTGGTATCAGTGTATTTGTAACACTAATTTTTCGTACATGGAATTTTATACAGTTTACACTTAATACAGGGATACCAAGAAAGGCACGAGGCAAATAAACCAGCAGAGAAAATTCTCATGTGTTTCTGAATAAAATATAGACAAATACAATATTTTCTAGGAGTATTGTGACCTAAATCAAATTTTGACTGAATTGCATATCTTGACGACAAATATTAAAACATGTGCAGCAAGTACAATGGGAACATAAGAACCTGGGAAAAAATTGGGTATGTATAAAAATACTGATTTCGTAAAAATGAATTAAATTTTAACATGATATGTACATTATTTCAACAAAAGAGTAGTTTTTGAAGAAAACAAATGACAATCTTTTTCTTGAGATAGTGCTAAAAAAGATCTTTGTTAACATCCAAAGCTGAAGAAAATGAATTAAACATGTACAACAATATTTAAAAAGAACGTAACAAAAAGTAAACAATTTTTTCCGAAGGCATCTATAACAATCTGCCATGCCTGCATTGCATTAAAGCCATTTCTTTTCGGCTTGGAAAAGAAAGCAGCTATGTTGACTCTGGTTACTTCAAGAAGAGTTTTATTGGATTCCTAAAAGTCATAGATTTTCACTCTGGTGGAGGCAGAGAAATATTATAGTTTGTCTTGCTCCTATACCCAGAAGGAGGGGGAGGCGGCGTAGCCTGGTAAGGGAAGTACTGGTTGCCATAGTAAGGCTGGCCTGTGTAGCTTTCTACATCGACATTAAGGTAACCAGTCGATTCCTTTCCTGTCACATCATTGGAAGAGTGGTCCATATTGCGGCTTGAACTATGCCGAGGTTTACTTTGCTTTACATTAGGGTGTGAGCTATGAGAATGGTCCAATTTGGGATGTTTACTGGAGGCCTCACTAGCATGACTGCTTGGGCTATGGACCCGCTTGCGGGATTCTCGGTCATTCTTGTGAGAAGTGCAGTAAGATCCAGATCCAGATTTATCTTTGGTTATCACTAATTTCAGAGATGTAGGAGTTGTACCTTTGGCTGCTTCAGGGGCAGGAGGTTTAGGGAGTTTGATTTTCAAAGTTTTTTTAGGACTCTCCCGTTTTATAGGGGGAGTTTGGGATTTTTGGTTTGACTCAGATAGAGAAATAATATCCTTCCGAATCTTTACCTTTATAGAAGGATTAGATTGT
Organism: Pardosa pseudoannulata; assembly: GCA_032207245.1. Taxonomy (NCBI): domain Eukaryota; kingdom Metazoa; phylum Arthropoda; class Arachnida; order Araneae; family Lycosidae; genus Pardosa; species Pardosa pseudoannulata. The sequence continues at coordinate 209,468,252 of CM063498.1, read as the reverse complement.
TCAGAATGGTTACTCACTAATTTTTCTTTAGAATTTGAAGAATGTTTGATCTTATGCTTATCCCTTTTTTCATGCTTACTGGATAAATTATCAGAAGTTTTAACACTAGCAACACTATTCTCAACAGCACTTCTCCTTTCATTTGGATCCACTTCCTTTGAGCCATTTGTCTTTATGTCCTTGGCTGGACTGGATCTCTGAGAATAAGTTTGAGCAGAATTATGATTGCTATGAAGTGAATTGGTTTTATGCTTATGATGTTTGACTTTAGGTACAGGAGAATTTGAAACTGGTACAGGTTCTTTCAAATCAGCATTTTCTCCAGGGGCTGCATATTTGTAAGAGTGAAGTTTGTTAGCAGCAGGTTGAGACAATGGCACAGAACATACCCCATCTGGCAGAGGAGGTTCTTGGCCTCCCGATTTGACATCTACCCTCTCTAAAACTACCACAGGATCACTGGAGGGCAACTTAACTGTGTTACTCTTGCTGTGAATCGATTCTGGCTTTTTAGCAAACTGATGATTCAACTTATTCATAGAGACAGGATGTGTATCTTTACTAACACTGCTCTTATTTACCTTCTCTTTTATCGAATGGGAATGTGGCTCCACAGAATTGGAAGGATGTTTATGAACCCTTTCGTGATCATTCAAGGCATGTTGTGGTTTATTGGGTGCTGGCTGTAAACTCACTTCAGGAGGAGGTGGAGCTGGCTTCTGTTCTAAACGCTCCTTTTCTTTTTTCTCTCGGTAAGCATCAATTGATATGGAATGTGATGAAACTTTTGGGTGGACTTTCTTTGCTGGTGGAGATTGTGCAGAAGGTGCAGGACGCTTTGTGGCACTTTCTACTTTAACAGGTTTACTGTCAGCTTGCACATTAAAGGATGACAAAGACGTAGAAGTTGAAGGTCCTGGAGATGACACCTCTTTCTTTACCACCACATTTTTGTTGTCAGCTGAGTGGTGTTTAGAAGAATCATCTGTCAATGCTCGAGGAATATCCTATTAAATATTAAATTGGAAAATATTTTAATGCTTTTAAAAATTAAAAAATATGCATTTTTAATTTTTAAACATAAATCAAAGTAAAAATATGTCATAGATACAATCATTCCTGAAAACAATAAGTATAAAAAATATAATTAATAAACTTTAACTACAGATTTAACTAACATACAAAAATCAAATTTTTCTACAATATATTTTTCAATGGGCTTAAAAAACTTGGTATGTAGCACACAACACACACACACACACACATATATATATATATATATATATATATATATATATATATATATTAAAAATACTACAATAGTGTTTTATTATTCTACTTATAAGACTAGACTGCTCAGAGACTACATTTTAATACATTATATGTCAGCATTGGGGGCTCAAACCCAAAAATTTTGACTCTGAACAAGAGCCCCCAAGGTATTTAGAGCAAGAAAGCCAAAAAATAAGAAATATTGACTACATGTGTGTGCACTCACTCACACACATATATATTATATATATACAAGTTTTAGAAGAGAAACAATTATTTTATGATACTTGCAAAATAAACAATATAAATTAACATTCAATCTGTTTACTACATAACGGTTTATTAAGAGCAAAATTCAATTTATAAGCCTATTAAGTATGAAGTATTGATAACAAAAACAGAAAAATTTGAAAAAGTTTTCACTTTTTTTCATAAATTTAAATATACATTACCTTTGAAGGCATAAATTTCCTTTTAAACCTATGGGGACTGCTTTCTAATATTGTAATAAATTCTTGTGTTAAACCTGGAGGGGACACAAAAAAAAGCTTATTATTTGCTGTAATATTCAAGTTTATAAAGAAAAAGCTATGAACGGGTAATTGAAATTAAATGATAAGCAAGTACATTTTACTTAAGTAATAAGCAGTATATAGGAATATAATTTTAATTAATAATAGATATTGCAAAACAAATTTGGAGAAAAGAAGGCATTAAAACCAGTCTTTGACTACTGAATGCTTTGAAGGAAAAATACTTAAATAAGAATAATAAAAATTATATTTATTATTTTATAAACTTAATTATATAAAGTATTTTCAATATGCATCTAAATTCTTTAATAATAAAGTACTTCAGTATTTGATTAGTTTACATTTTTAATGTAATAATACACTTAATTTATATTCCATTATAAGGATGAAAGCTTGTCAGATGCTCAAAATACTCATTTACTGACCAAAACTGGAAAAAGATTGCCCAAAATACTGACACATTTTTAAAAGTACTAACTGAATTTGGTATTTGACAAAAAAAAAAAAGTTCATTTTTGTACAACTATAACCTATTTTACTCTGTTATCCTGAAATAAAACAAGTTGTTAATTTACTTTGGAATCAATTTGATCATAAATCTAGTTCTAAGATGTAATGTGGTCAAGATTGATAATGAAATACATTTGTGAGCAAGGTTGATAAAAATCACGATTTAAAAAATAAATAAATAAATAAAAATAAAAAAGTAGGATTTTTTTTATTTAAACCTGATTTTTTTTTATTTAAACAGGATTTTTGAAATTTAAATATATTTAAGTGTAATATTTGATACAAGCAAATTAAATTGTTCAAGTTAGATGTCTAAATCAATTCTTTTTTTATATAAAAAATATATATAACTAAAATAAATAAATATATATAATATATAAGAATAATTCATAATTCAGTAGAAAATAATTACTTGCAATATAGGGTTTTTGCTTCTTTTAATTACCTATATCATAATTTAAATAAAGGATGCTTCATGTTAATTTATACATTTTATTCCTTCAACCATAGAATTATTAGAAAGATGGGAGTAGACTAAGGGCTAAGTAATCACAATAATTTTTATTTTTTATGAAAATTTTACAACCAACTTTTATTTTGTGACAGTGGTTAAATGATTTATAAATGAAAACAAGTTTAGCTGCTTTGTCGTTTCCAAGTGTATTTCAAAGTTTAGATTGCTCTAATTGATATGTTGAAAAAATCCTCTCGATAGAAGCACTTGATGCCGTTACAGTCAACAATTGATAAAGTGCCTGATCCAGGTGGTCAATTTTTCCATTCTTAGTTGAGAAAATAGGACTTTTCCACCAATCGAGTGGGGAAATCTTACTAATCACTTCTTCATTAAAAAGGAATTCATAGAAAGGACCAGATTTTCCTAGGAATTTCATGTGAACAGGAATAATATCAGGGGAGTACTTTTCATTTGCAAATGTAAAAGATTCTTTTCTTGCCAAATTGGTCAGATTTTTTCCACAAAAATGAGGGTCTACTTGATAAGCTAAGAAATGGAAAGTTCCCAGTACTTGCTGGTATCGCTTATTAAAAGCTGTTAAATTGGATTTATCACAATTCACATTTTTTAATTCTAGAATTTTTTCCACGTTCATAAAAATAAATATATAAATAAAAGCAGGGGGGGGGGTAATACTTATTACATTTTTGGATGCATTTGTTTTTATTTTTTAGAGGCACTTCATATTTAAAAAGTCAGGACATTCTTTTCATGGTATGATAATGAAATTTATCACTGTGTCAGTAATTTTTTAATACAAAAGACAAAAACAACATTTGACTGAGAGATAAGAGATAAGGGAGAAGAAATGAATAGCAGGTAGGGTGCTATTTTAATAATACAAGGATATGCAGGGTGCAGCAGCCTCCTGAAACCCTCTGGGTTGTCAATATTTTCTTATTGTCCTTATTACTAACAGCTTTCTTTTAAAAAAATCAACGGGTTTAAATCGCCCAACTCTGTTTGGGAGGATGGAACATTTTTTTTAAATAACATCCTCTCCTCTCGTATTAAAACACAGAACACAATATATATTAAACATTATATGTAGTATAATTGTATCAAAATTGTATAAAAATGCATAGAAATTTAATGATAGGTCATATATTCTTATAGGAGAACTAAAAATATTATATGGAAATTTAATAATAAATAGCCAAAATTTAAGAAATAGTAAAATAATGAAAATGTTTAATCTGCAGTCAACAAACCAAACTATAAAAGTCTTCAGATCCATGTGAAAATTACATACATCTTCACACATTCACAGATTTTTAAATAATTCAACTACCTTTCCCAGAAATTTTTAAATTGATCCAAATCCTAACCTTAATTAAAACTATTTTTGAACAATAAAGCGAAATTATCAACATAAGATATATATATATATATATATATATATATATATATATATATATGAGATTTTAAAAAATAGCTCCTTCCCTATTTTTTTTTATTTCTGAAAAAAAAAATTTGTTTTTAACAACTTTTAGAACAAACCCACAAAGTTTTGTATCAAAATCATCCCTGAATTCAATATTCGCTGTTGCAGTCCATTTTCAAGTTCACAGACCTGGAGTGACACTTCTTTTTCCCCATCTTGGGTTCAGAAATGTGAAACAGATTTCTTGAGACAAGATAAAATTCGGGTCCTCCTTTAGTTTGAAACTTTGATAACTTTCAAACACCTGCACCACAGATAAATAAGCCTAAGACCTTTTCTTGGGGAAAGGGGAGGGAGGGTAAATGTCCCACTGAAAGAATATATTGGAAAAACAAAAATACTATCAAAACATAGGAAAGACAATGTGTGATTCATTTTGTCGTTATATAACTCGATAAATGTTTAGAAAGGAAAAAGTAATAAAAGGAGTGAGTGCCATGAAATAAGAAAAAAAAAAAAAAAAAAAAAAAAAGGATATATTTCTAGGAAAAAAAAAAAAAAAAAAAAGGAGTGATGCGGTGTATGCATGGGTATAGGTTTCAGCAGAATTTCATAGCATAAAAATTTCTTTAAAATAATTTTACAAAATACTGAAGCTATTAACCATGAAGAATATTTTAGTGTGATTTTCAAAATCTTTAAAATGATTTTGAAACATGTAACTTAAAAAATTTAAGTTAATTTAACATTGTGAAATTGGGAACTATACAACATCTTTTAGCTTTTATATCAATAATTTGTTTAAGACCTCAATAAATAGAAAATATATGTAATTTCTCTTAAATTCAGATCGATTTTCCATTAGATACACACCAATTTCAGTAGTTAAAAATTGTCTACTCTCCACTATATTTCATTCTCAGATGCTAGCATTTATAAAACTGGGGAATTTTTCACATTTGGAATATGAAAAGATTTATAACTTACTTTCAAGAAGTTCTAAAGTTACACTTTTATCAACATAAAAATACCACTCTTTTCCTTCAGTACAAGGCTCAATCTGTCAAGATAAGGAAAAAAAATAGTTAATATAGTTAATATTTCTCTATAGTGAAGAAACTAATGCATAAAACTCACAGAAATAACAATTTAAAATATAAAAATGAATGCAAAAGCTGCTAAACTATAAATTCTTTGTCCTAAAACATAAAATTTAAAGTACAGATGAATGTAAATGATTAATTTCAAAATTCTTAAGCAGCATTAACATGGGAATTTTCTCCTTGATATATACAATGACAGCCATAACTGACTCCTTCAGCAAAAAGCATGATCAATCAGACATTTCTGTCTGAATGTCACTAGAAGCACCATAATGTCTATCTCAATATGTCTCCCTCCTTTTTTTCAAGTATGTGTATTTGTCATAATACACATTGTTTTTCTGTTTTTAATACTTAGTTGTGCCGCAAATTTTGTACAATTATAAAGGAATGAAAATAAAAAACTTTGTTAAATTTAAAACTAAATCTACAGTGGCAATAGTACAAGTTACTATTAGCCAGTTAGTACAAAACTTACGGCATAAGCTTCCTTTTACCTTAAAATTTAACATATTGCACTTTATCTACAAAATGAACATTTTTCGATTTCACACAGGCTTTTCTATGAACAGTCATCTATCAAAAATCCCACACAGGGGATTTTTCTTCGCTGCTTTTCTTAACAGAATGTTAAAGGTTTTTCAAATGGGGATGTTATTATTGGCACACATTTGTCTCCAATTTTAACCATAATTTTTAGTCCAGTGAATCAAAACAGCTAGAAGACCAATCTTTGCTTTCCTTTGAGTTCAACACATCTTTCTCAACCACTGCTGGGTCATGTTTGCCTGATGAAGCAGGAGCATGTCTCCACTGAAGAGATTTAAGTTCAGGCACTTCACTATGGGTTATAGTGAAGTGCCTTATACTTATAAATAGTGTCTAGATACTTATCGCAGTGGTTTTCACTCCTTTCTCACAAAAATGAATCTCTGTGAAATGTAATGACTGACTAAACCATTATAGAAACTAGATAGTGAGCTTTCTGCATGCATCTTTCCTTCTCTTCAGCTTCTTGAATACTCCTTGCATACAGAGTCATTCTGGCAGTTGAAAAGAGTCTTTAACATCAATTTTTATTCCTATCGATAAACAAAATTTGTCTGTGGCCATTATCAGCATGCTGCTGCAACACAATTTTTGCTTTAAAGTACTTATGACACTTTAATTCTTCTGGAAGTTATTCTAATAACCTCTTAGTTTAAGGCCTTTGTTTACTATGTGACATGTTGATTTTGATGCATTCCTCTATTTAGCAAGAAGAATTGTCTTTCAACAAAATTTCCATGAAATCTCTTGATAGATGCTGTGATGAGAGCTGCAGAGGAATAAATACTGAAGAATTATGTTAGATGTCTGCTCTACTGTATGATTTTGAACAAAATGCTTGACAGACGTAATTTTTTAAGAAAAAAAGAAGTTTGTGAAATCAGTAACAATGAAATTTATGAAATCATCTGCTTCATTTGAGTGACAGTAGACTGTCTTTAACTTTTTTATATCAGAATTTTTGCATCACAAATAGATTAGTTATTTATGACCATGGTAATACATTTATCATGCTAAATTTCCCTCTTGTAACCAAGAAAAGATTAGATGTTTTTTCAATGACAGAAAAAAGTTATACTTCTAGAATTAAATTTGCTTAAATTAACTGAAAAGAAAACTGCAGTTATAACTTAAAACTACTTATTAAAATTTAAAAAAAAAGAGAGAGAGAGAAGTTTTAGATTACAGAATATTCTTATTTTTCTGTTAGCTATTAAAATTTGCCTTAACTACTTAATAGCAATGCATCCTTAATCAGACTAGAAGATCTGTTAGCACTAATCTCAGTAATGTATTGATTGATAAGACATATATTTTTATAGTCTGTTTAATTGGTGAAATGGCAGTTTCTGTTCAATCCAAAAACTTAATAACTTCAATGGTAAAGTCTGATCTGGGGTTCAAGCATATTTACAATTTTGATCACTCTTAGAGGAGCAAGAGATAGAATTGTGATTTCATGCCCTTTTCCTGCTGCCAACTTTAACCCTATCAAAATGACTTTTGAAACCATAGATTTATCATCTAAGTACAAGAAAATGTAATTACAAATAGGTGCAAGGCTACCTTTTAATATGTCAATGTATGTTGACTAATTCTAATTTTTTTCCAATAAAGCCTTTACAATTAGAAAAAAAAAAGATATGATCAGGGTATCTGCCAAAATAAAATTTTTCAAATCCATAACTTTTCATGACTTTCCCTGATTTAGCAGATCATTTTCCATGACTTTAAATAGCTTTCGTTAAAAGTATATATGAATAAAAATTCTGATGTACATATAAATAAAATATATGCTTTTAGAGAAATGACAGGAATTTTATCATAAAAAACTATAAACTTACTTTATAAGTGTTAATAAACTTACATAAAAATAAATTTTTGTATCTACCTACCTAAGTTTAATCATATAGCAATTTTTCAATCAAAATGTTTCAAATTTGAATTAAGGGTACTTTGGTACTATCCAGGTGACCATGAATAATAGCCAAATATAACCCTATAATGTTTATATACAATATCCCTAGAGATAAACTTATATTTTGTGCAAAAATCTTAACTCATTTTTATTAAAAAATAATTATTATATTAATAAAATTTTAATCTACAATTTAAGAAAAAAAAAACAGACTAATATACATTTACCCACCCATTAAGCTTTCTTGCTTTGAGTTTACTTGGCGAACCAATTTTACTTGGCAATAGGGTCAATAGGATAATACATAAATACCAATTTCAGTAACTTCAGTCAAATGACAAGTAAAAATAGAATTACACAATTCAATGCATTTTGTTTTTTGGTAGTTTAGCAGATCCATGACTTTTACTCATTTTGCTTGAAAAATCAAGACTTTCCATGACAAAATTAATCCATTGTCTAAATCCATAATTTTCCATGACATTCCAGGTGCACGGAAACCATGTATGATAAATAATGAATTATACAGAGATAAAATAATTTTAATACATGTTTTGTTAAAAAATATTTATAAAGGGAAATGATATATGAATTACATATTTTCAACAAAAAAAAAATATTTAAGGTAAGAGATTAACTGCACTACTAAAATAGCATTAATGAGATATCAAAACAACAAAAACAGCTACTTTTTTCCTTGAACTTACTTTCCAACTGGACCATTTACAAGCTAAATGAATGCATACACATGCAACTACAGTTGGCTTGTATTGAAGACACATTGTAGTCATGTGTAAACTAGAGAGGAAAAAAATCACTAATAAACCCTCAAGCAGTATAAGTTTGTCATTTAAAATATACATTAAACACACAATTTACAATTCTTGCCATTAATTTTATAATTCTTTACAAAGAACTACAAGAATAATATAAAAAGTAAAGAATTAATGTATATACAGTGAAAATAGTTTAACCGGAAAACTGTTAAAGAATACTGAGAAGAAAAAAAAAAACATATTTCGCAAAATTAATTTTATTAGTGTTCATTTTATTTACATATATATATATATATATATATATATATATATATATATGCATGTAGTATTTAAAGAAATCAATGAAACAAGAACTTAATGAAATTTAATACAAAATTTTCAAGTTTTTCAGAAAAGCAAAATATTTATTCAATTTTTAGAAAACAATCAGATTTTTTTTCTTTGCATTGTCTTTTTTTAGAATCAAATTGTTCAATGCAGTTCATTTCGTTATTCATTCATCATTGGAATGAGCATATTAATAATTTGCGTATACTTTTCATGTTTCTCATTTCGGATGAACGAATATGGGAAAACATTTCACAAAATTAAGTTTATTAATATTCATTTTATTTAAATAGATAAAATAATCTGATTTCTTTTTCTTTGCATTATCTTTTTTAGCATCAAATTGTTCAATGCAGTTCATTTCGTTATTCATTCACCATTGGAATGAGCGTTAATTTACGCATACTTGTCATGATGTTTCTCATTTCGAATGACATGGGAACAGAAGCTGTTTTATGCATTTCATTTTCGACGTTGGAATCTGCATCAATGATATTATTTGAGCTTTGAACAAACTCCAAAATGTCTTTGCCATAATTGGCGCTGTAAACTCATTATTGTTTTTTAAAGCAACAAATTCTTCTGATGATAGAGTAGGACAGTTCAATAATACAGAAGCTTTCTCCTGCATGGCTGGTTTTTTCCATATTTTGTTCATTATCATAAGGAAAATATTTTCATAAGCAATTTTTGTTTCTTGTTAAGAGAAAAAAAAAATACATGAAAATACATAGTAGTTTCTCAGGACTGTTGTATTATTTTTGGTGAACTGATATTTTGTATTAAGCATTTTTGCATTAAGCGTATTTCACCATATGCTGTTTAATTAAAACAAAATCAAAAGTATGAACATATTATACTTTTAAACTATCAGTTGTTTCTTAACTGAGACAAAGTGAAGTAAAACATCTTTCACTAATTATGAGTATTTGTAAATAGATATTTAATATACCATATAAAATTAAGTAGGAGATATATTGTAAAAATTCTGATTAAAAAAGAAAAAATAACAAACCCACTAATTTCTATAAAGAAACTTTCAGAAATATTCATCCATAAGTACACAATTTCAGTTAAGATTTTAGAGAAATTAATCTTAAAACAATGCTTAGATCTACTAAATTAACTAATTGCCTAAATTCTTTGTCCTTACAGTTTGTTGTTTTTTAGCTGAAATGTAGCACAAGAACATTAGATTTTTTTCATCTAATGCAGTTTCATCATTTTTCAACATTTCATACAAGAATTATAAAATTCCAAATTTTGAAAGTTTAATTAATTTTATATAGTTTTATAAATTTTAATCAGTTGTAACTCAGGGTTACTCAACCTCAAGAGTTGAAACTTAATCATTTTCACCACCAGTTTGTTAAAGTGTTCCCGTAAAATATATAACATGACTACATTACTTAAATATAATACAATAGTATTTGTCACACAGATTAACTGCTTAGCCTACAATATGTATATAGCATTAAAAATCTCAATTTATATTCCAAAAAAGACTTTAAAAAAAAAAAAGAAAAGAAAGAATTTTTGTAATTATAGTAGAAATTATAAAAATTCAATACCTTGTCGTAGCCATAAAATATGATGTTTGAGCTAAATCTTTGCTAGCTGAAAGAAAATTTAAGAAAGAAGGATTAAATTCACTTAAATTTTCCAAAAATAATTAGTTCAAATACAGTTAATATAATTAGTCTAATTATATAAAGGTAATAAAAATCATTTTGATTTTGCTAAAAATAAGTGTTTTGCACCAATAACTACACAGCTATTATTCATTCCTTTGTTAAGTTTCAAATAACAAATTGCAAAGGAGTTCTATAAGGGACCAAAGGCTACAGATATAATTTCCATTAAAGAAAGGGGGGAGAGAGGTTACAGAAGTCATGAGAGTAGAACTGTTATCCGTGAACATTTAAGATTTGTACACTTATTGCAGTCATTTCAACTCCCAGTGCTATTGAAACACTTAAGCCTGGGCACCTATAACAAACACCCTACAAATTTTGACTTTTTTTTCTAAAACTGAATTTTTTTTTAATCATATTTCCAAATTCTGAAAAAAAAAAATAAAGAAATTTATTATTTTTAAAGTCATTCAGAAATTTTTTTTTTATTTTTCTAGAGTGCCCAACAAAATTGAATTGACACCATATGATACTAATTCCTATTACAACTAACTATTCAACTCATGACCTTCGTATTTATGATCTGTGTCCATGTCATCAGATAAATAGATTCTGTTATTCTATTCTTTATACACTCTATTGTGACAAACTAGTCTTAACTTGTCAAATTAAAAGCATGTACTTGTAAAATGTATTATAAAGAGTTGTTTGATCATTTACATTGTTTTAAATTTTATTACCCTACACAACATTTATATGCAATTCTATTTAAGCAATTAAGCTATTAATTTTCACAGAATAAATTTTGCAATAAGTGTGTAACAGCAAATGAAATAAATGCTATTTTTACGAGAACTTTAAGAAAATTAATATAAATGAAGGTAATGATTTATCCAACTATTGAAATTGAAATAATGAAGATCTTTATAACAAAAAATAAGACAGTTATAGAAAAATTATTGCACATATAAAATACTGTCTAGATACAGTTGATCAGATAGCCTTCCAAAAAATCTGCAATGGCCTTATTATACACTTTATGAGGTATTAGATTTAATTATAAATACTTGCATCATTGATAAAATAATACGAGGAAAAGATAAGCTAACAAGCATTTATTCATTTATTATTGTATAAATTGCATAAAGTTACAAATATCTCAACTCAAGCAAAAAAAAAAATCCAACCATTACAAACTTGATCCCAACAATGTGGAAAATAAAAAATAAAATTATGCAAGAGAGACACAACTTCCAAGGATTGCATATTCGAAAAAAAAAAAAGGTCTGTATAAAATACTTAAGCAAGTCAGGACATAAACACAACTATGGCACAAAATGCATTTGTAAATATTCGGTAAGTATTTGTTTATGCAGAAAATTTTTCAAATTGTAATTCTTAAAATTATATTTGTATATTTTTCTTATTCAGTACCATATCAGTATCAAAAGTACAAATTTTACACATTAATTTATATGTACTAGCATATCTACTCAACTCTGTGCATCTGGTACATTATTCTCCCTCTGAAAACAGACTGGATTGGAAATAACTCTAGTGGGCAGACAAAGGGTAAAAAGGAAATTCCAGTACCAAAAAGTAAAATCATTTAAATTAGGGTTTTCTTTAGGGACTTTAATGGTAAAGTTATTAAATAATAATTATTATAACATTTGTTGAATAAGAAAAAAATTGTTTTAACCTTCAGATTTAAAAAATAAGTTAAGATTTACCTTTAACAAGTTGACACACTTTAACAACATAAGTGTGAGGATGTTCTATAGCTAATGTAAAACCTAAAAAACAGACAAAAGAGACTATTTTAATAAAATAAAAAAATATGGATTTAAGATATACAATATATGTGTGTGTATGCATCTATAAATATCTAAAACTTTTAAATAAAAGCAGATGCAGAAACAAAATATATAACTGCATTTGCCTATATTAGTAAGTATTATAACTTCACTTTCATAATTCACTCATAATCAACCTACACCCCAGAAAAATAACATTTTTTTGGTCAGAACAAAAACTGAGAGGGGAAAAAAGGGTTTAATTTGGTTCAATATATCTTCAATCATTTTATTACTGCAACCAACTTCTAAATATTTTCTAACTTAATATCAACAATATAATTATTGTCATTGCATGTTTGATATTCACCATTACTTTTCTGTTTTAGTTTTGCATGAAACTACTTGTAGAAGGTAGATTTAATTCAGTTGAATGTTCAGTTGTCAAATGCAATTTTGATAACAGATAACAATGCTAATAATCCCCTTTTCTGCTCATATCTAATTTTGTACATGCTGGTTAATTGTATCCATTCACATAGTGTAAAATTTAAAAAAAAAATAAAATCTTTTTAATATTGATTGAATGACATTTTTTGTTCATAATAGAATTATGTTTTTAGTACAAATAAGAATATACAAAAAATTATTCATTCGAAACTTAACCGAAAACCATTAATTTTGGCAGAAGAAAAAAACAGAACTGAATTGATATATTTTTTTTAGTGGAACCAAAAAGGAAAGCAGAACAAACATTTTAAAACCTGAAACAATCTGTAGCATAGCAACAACTTTTAAACATATCATTCTAAAAGCATGATTTTCCCCTTTATACTATACCCTAAATGAGTCCTAATATGCAGTTAAGAATTTCTTCTATAAGTTATCATTCCATCATTACCTTTTGAAGTACACCAGGGAGGTGAAACAGATTTTAAGTATCTAGCTGAATATGAACTATCCATAACCCTGGCAGATGTTATTACAGACAATATTTCCTGTGTCATAGTTTTAAAATGAAATCTTACTTCCTGGATCAAAAAGAGACTAGAAATTGATGTGTCGAACATCCTTTACACATAAATGAAGAATTGTAGAAACTCTATACAATGTCAAAAAAAAAATAATTCTAATATATATCTATCTATAACTCACTGTTATGTATACAACAAGAAGTTATACATATATAATAAACATATTTGGTAATTTATCTTTACACTCGAATAACAGAAAAGTAGCTACATTAGTTAAAATAATAGTTAATAAGAAACAAGATGTACATAAAATCAAAAACATGCAGAAGAGGGCATAAAAAAATGCTAAATAATTGTAATTTTCATTTATCAAGCAATATATGACAAACTTGAGAAAATGTTTACTTATCTCAACTCAAAAAAGATAATGAATATGCAATATAATTAGTGTTTTTGTCATTTTAACCCTCAATATCTCAAAACGGAATCAAATTAATTTTACATTGCTCTTTATATAACATAGCATAATTGTATATCAAATTTGGTACAATTAGTGTGGTTATTTGAGTTTAAATACCTATATGTAGGGGGTAAACTTGCAAAAAATCATAAAATGAACAAATAGTTTAAATTTTAAAAAATGGTTTTAAGGAGTTTTACACAATGTCAAAAAAAGTTTTGCACCAAATTTTAAAATGCCTCCCCAAAATTTTATTTACAGACACATACACATCACTATATAGATAACACATACTAAAATAATGATAAATTATTAATTCTGATTTAATAAAATAATTCTTAATAAATTACAACTTTTAATTAAGACAGGGTTAAATTATGGTATGCAGAAATACAAATTCAAGTTTTTTTTATAGTCAACTTAAAAGTTAAACAGTTACAGGTTAGAAAAGTAAAATACCATTTACATTTATTTAATAAGATTTAATGCCAATCATACCAAATTTATTTAAATAAGCATTACAAATCAAAAATAATAAGCATCATTTCAAAATAATAAATCACAAATACTTCATACATCTTTTTTAAAAAACATTTAAAATGCACTAAAATTTAATTTAAAACTGTTCATTAAAATATGTGTTTAATAATAATGCTATGAAGAAAAACCATTTAAATATTCTGTTACACTATGAGGATGTATATACTAAAAAATTATTAATGCAATCTTATAAATTTCAAAATTGTGTTAATTTTTAAAATATGGAGCTTAAAATTTAAATTATTTTATTTGTGATCAGACTGACAAAGGGAAGTAGGATCTTATGGAACCATCAGAAAGCAGCCTACTATAACAGCTGGGCAGTCAACTTAAGTCTATTTCATTACAGCAATCAAAAATACATTCAAAAGGGGGTACTAGAATTCTAATAAATTTGGTTCAAGATTCCTACAGTATAAATCATCACAAAAGGAAGTAAACCTAATCCTTTACCCCTTTCCAAATCAAGACTAACATGAGTTTTTCCTGATAGCAGACTTTTGTGATTAACCACTACATTAAACAGGAAATTTTACCTCTTTTTCAAATGACCTTCAGTCAATTTTACTTGAATGTTTTTCAAAAGTTGATAACTCATTAACTTCATTCAATTTAATCCGATTAAGAGTTTATACATTTTAAATATATATTTTATAGTTTCAAACATGTTTTAAAAATTCAATATTTAGTAAGATAAAAAGAATAGGTGTAAAAATAAAGCACCTATTAAACATATTGGTCATATCCAAGTTTCTGGACTCACCAAACCCAGTATAGTGGGTGTGCCAAGAGAGGGCGATATCACTAAATTCTAGAACCCAGTTTTCTGGCAATCTTTGTTCTCACCACCCCCGTAAAAAAGGTGGAGATGTCAAATGACACCTTCATTTTAGGGTACTGAGGAAAATGATGCACGATTAGAATATCTGACCATTATCCGTTGTTGTAACTAACAAACTGACCAATGAATCATGCCCTTGTGCTCATTTTTAATACATAATTTTAAAGCATATTTTGAATAAAAAAAACGTTTGAAATGTTGCTAAACACAATACAAATGAAAACTTTTAAATATATTTAAACGTGTTTTGGTACATCGAAATATTAGTAAATAAATTGTATCCTCCAAATATGCAGATACCTAACTTATCTATATTATTTTACAGTATAGTACAACAATTTTACAATTGTTTTAGGAATTGTTAAAAAAAATGAGTCAAGTGGGACTTTGGCTCCCTTAGATAAGAAAAATCATTTAGCTTCTTCAAAATTTCAAACTATTAATTTCTTGAAAACATTTACTTCATTCTTTTCTTTCATATATTTTAAGCTAATAATTTCTAAAAGCAATTTGTAACGTACTTCATTGCTTAATTATTTGATAGTTTAAAAATAATATCATTAAATAGCAACAGTATTTTATATTAATATAATCAAGTAATTTATTATAACCGCTTAAATATAACCAATCATACTAATGTTTTGATTAATTTGTACCTCTCGCAAAAATTCTCCACTGTTTAGTTCAATAAACAGTACAAAAGCATGTTTAAATATTTTCATTTGTATTCACGTTAGCAACATTTCAAACCTTTTTTTTAATATTCAAAATATACTTTGAAATACTGTCTACAACTTAATGACAAACTTGAGACGAAACACAAATTGTAAACATCACTTGGCAACAATTTGGCAATCACTTGAACAAAAATACAGCCAAAACATGGAAACGGCCCTCAGAACTGGGATTCTATCAACATATTTAGTTTCCAGGAATTATACATAATGATATGTTGGTCAACATAAAATAGCATACTTCTTACCTAGTGTTTGCAATAGGATACTTTCTAAAGCAACAACTTCAAACTGTTTATCAGCATAAGCCTAAAAGAAAATATTTTCAAAATGCAATACTTAACTTTCAGAATAACATAAAATTAATACTAAGAACAATAATCAGATATGAAACTACATTTTTTATAGAATTTTATCATTTTTCTCTACAGTTCATGGCAATAGGAATAAAAAGGATTTTTTTCAGGTGAGCCCAAGTGAGAAACCATACTTTCAGAATTATAAATAGCATATTCCTAACTTTTACATTAAATGAAAATAGTTATAATTATTATCAATTACCAAAGCATGTATTTTGACATCTTTTTTTGGAAAGTTTTGAACTTTTAAATCATTTTTAACTACATTTTAAAGGGTACATTTTGAAATTTAATTTTTTTCCCTGTAAAGATCACTATATTAAAATTTATATAATCAAAATTAACTTAATAATTAGATTCTTTATATTTAATTTGCATCTTAACCTTGGTTGATAGAACAACAAAACTAGAGTTAAGTATCTTTTCAATCAAAATATCCATTTTCACTTTAGTTGAAAATAGGTGAATTTTTCATGACCTAAATTTTTTTGTATGTTACAATATAATTTCAATTGTCGGAATAACAAAAGTATTTTCATTCAATGATATTTCAGACAAGGCATGTTCAATAAATGCCTTACAATATTTCAGAAGTTTTTTAAAATACCTAAAAATTAATATCAGATAAACCTATTTGATAAAAACATTTTGAAAAATGTACATCTAAAGTTTAGGGTTTAGAGTGATCAAATAAAAAATAAATTGTGAATAAAATATAATATTCTAAACAGTATTTTCTGAGGGTTTAAAAATGACTCTGATATATATGTGTGTGTATGTATATACTAGCTAATTATACCCAACGTTGCCTGGGAAAGAAGAAAGTTGTAGACTTTTCTATTACACTCAATGCAAAGAAAATTAAACTTCCATAAATAACTGAAATATCTACAACCTGCCCCCAACCTCCCTGCTTCGTTTCATTAAAATCTGCACGACTGTTAGCTATTAGGAAAGGGCAACTGACTTTATAAATCTTTTCAGTAGGCGAAAGATTATTTATTTGTCAAAAAAGTTTTCTAACTTGTAACCATAAAAGTACTAATACACTAAAAGTATTTTTATAATATTTTAAGGATATCAAGGAAAGGAATTTTGAATTACTACGGAAATACACTGAAAACATATGTATTTGAGGATTTTCTTTATTATTAATACTGCACTTTTTGCTAGAAAATGAAAAAATGTTATGAACATTAACAAATATTTTATATTCTTTGACCAGTACTTATCACCTGTACTGGCATTCTTAATTAAAACCGGTTTGGGGCAAGTTTAACTCCAAACTTACAAAACCAGAAAGTTTGAAGAGTACGTCGAAAACTGATAGGAAATCACATGATGACAGATAAATGTTCAAGTTCCAATTTAAAAATTAAGGAGTTTTTAAGGACCTTTGACAAAAAATAAGTAGTTTAAAGGACCCTTTAAAAATGAAAGCTAAAATTAAGGAGTTCTTAAGGACTGTGGGAACCCTGCTTATTTTTTGATAATGAACAATAAGTGTCATAAAAGGACTTTGTATAATCTCCCTGGAAGAAACTGCTTTATTTTTTCCTAAAACTGTGATTTATTTTAAATGTCAATATATAACACTTTACACATACCTCCGACCTAACATCCAAAGGAGGTGCATCTTTATGAAGACAAATATGAGCAACTTTAATGACATGTTCTAATTTTCTTGGCTGTTCTTCTACCTTTGCAGCTAAGAACAAGGCGGCAACAGATACACTCTATTAAGGAAAGAAAAATGCTTTAGTAACAAAATATTAACATAATACAAAATGTAACCCTGATTTTTGGTACATAAAGACCATAGTGAGATTATATTTTCATTAAATCAAGACTATCACAACAGAATAAGCTTCAAGATCTTTCACTTTTAACATTCTTAACCATTCATCACATGCATCAGATATAGTAGCATCTTTTTTTTTAAGTTTATTTAAAGCAAGTGAAATAGGCATAAGTTGATTTTGTAAGTGCTTTACCTCTTTGTACATGCCTACATTGTTAATGATTTGAACAATGTTGTCATCTACATCATATTCCTGCTTATCTACAATGTTCATGTTAAAGTCTGTTTTTAAGGAAAGTTGCCAAACACACAAAAATTTTAAAATTGAAACATTCTTATTATAGTGTATAAGCATGTTAAATCTCATGAACTTGTTAGTGTAATATTTTGTTTAACTGCACTACTATTTTTATTGCTTATTATAAGTCACTTCTAATTACAAAAGATATTATACATTAAAATTAAGACCTTTAAAACTATTTTTAACAATTCTGACCATTTTTTAACAATTTTGGATGGTTAAAACCCACTTTTATCCAGTGTCCTGGTCAAAATCAGTTTTGACCGGTCAAAATTACAACCCTGGTGCATACACACATATATAATATATATATACACACACATGTACAGAGACTACTTTATAAAATTTTAGATAAAAAGTTAATCAAGATACTAATATGTGATAGTATTTATACTATAGTACATTAAAGCTATTTATATAAAAAAAAAATTTATACAGAAAATTTCATTTATTTAATTTTACCAAAATTATTTTGAAATTTATTACAACTATATCATATTCTAGAATGTTTTCAAGATTTAAAAAAAAGTAAATGTAAGAATAAGATATGCATTTTAATTTCAGAATACTAGTTAGTACAATGTTAAATATGTTCTTTGCTTGTTCTCTTGATCAAAACTCTGCAAGTTCTTTAAAGAATATCTCAGATTATATCAATACTTTATAAAGGTATGGCAAAAAAGTTTAAATTTAAATCAAAAATGCTACACACAGAGGAAATTTTTTAACACTTCTTTTTATACAAATTTCCTTTGATAAACAAATATTAGAAGAAAATATTTTCATAAATATTTTACTATTAGCTCTATGCCCCTTACTACATAACATTTCTTCAAATTACATCTACATTTTCCATGATTCGTATCTTATTAAGAACTAAAAGGTTAATCCTTTATTTATTCAATAATTCTTTGATAAGTTAAATATAGTAAAGGTGTTGATGGCATGAAAGGTTTTAAAATTGTGTGGATATAATTAAAGTGCATTAAAAAAAATTAAATTAATCAGAAAGGATGGAATGATACAGTTCTTAAAGAAAAAAAAGATTTTCATGTTAGGAAAATGGCAGAATTCTAGTAAATAATATTAGAAATTTACTTTTGCTAAAATAACATCAAACTAGTCATGAGAGTTTATGTGAAAAACCCTTGAGTTTAAAAAACATCTAACTAAAAGTTTATGAACTTTTGCAATTGTATAATTAATCTGAATCAAATTTCCTTGTATTAGAAGTTAGATTTTTTATTTTTTCTAACTGACTTCTAAATATTCTATGTCATTTTTTCTTAATCTCACCCTAGTTTCTAAACTTTGTTAGTTTATGTAAAAATGGTATGCCTTTTCAAAATCTTAAGCATTGTGTGCCATTATAAAGTGCATAATACTATTAATTTTAAAAAAAAATAATAATATAGCATTAAAAACTTGTTATATGAATTGAATTCAACATAAGTGGTTTGGTTTGGTTTTGGAGCGCTATGGTCTACTTTTTGCAACACGAGGGCTAATGAGACCGGGACCTACTGCTTAAAGCCAATTCTGAACGGCTACAAACATCCATGCCATAGTGGGGTTCGAACCCACGAACTCCGGTTCCGAAGGCCAGCACCCTAACCATTCGGCCATCGTTCGGCTCAACATAAGTGAAAATCCATAGCCAGGATTATCTTTACATAAATAGAGTCAAAACTAAAAGAAAAAAGTTTTAGATAATATGTAGTGGTGACAGCTACCTCTATAAAAATATTATTTTAACAACATTTAAAATATTTGGATTTTAATCCTAAATTTGTTTCTAGAGGACTTAAATGTACTTTATAAAGAATATAATAGTTCAATATTAAAAAATTCTTATCTTAAATACCTTCTCTACAGATAATGGTTTAAGATTTTACTGCCTATTTAACTATATATTTTGAAGAAATAAAAAATATGACTTGTTACAGAAAATAGCAGAGTAATAACTAACTAAGAAAGAAAAAATTGTTAATAATTCCCAAAGCTTATAGTTAAATTTAAGCAATATAATCAGTAACATCTTGTTTATTTAAACAGATTAATTTTGAAACTTTCAAACAGCATTAACAGCTTTTATAACTTAAAATCAGCCATAAATACAGCATACACAAATTATTTTCCAAAATAATATAGGATATATTATAACATACACATATTTTATAATAAAGACATCAAATCTTATGGATTTGTCAAAATATTAAATATAATTATAAAGACATTTCATCATATTCTAATTTTAAAACAAAATTTCTCCTGCCATGACCAAGTGATTCTAGTAATCAAACAACTTCTCGTAACTTTTGAAAATATAAAAAAACACAATACCTAAACAAAGTAAACAATACCAACTCAAAAACATAAGTTGATAATGACCAACTTAACTTCAATGTAAACAACTTTAACACCAAAAATAATCTTAATACAAAAAACAATTTTAAATATTTTATCACAGCCATCCGCGGCAACCTAGGAAAAATTGGAAGTTTAAAATAATTCAAAAGAAAGTTTTATATCTTTACATTAATTTATGAATATTTTTTAATATAAAACATTCTAATAAAACAACTGTAAAAGACCTCAAATATTACAGATGAATTTTGATTTTTTGGCAAATAACTATCATACTCAATAAAAGAACGAAAGCGAAAGAATTTTTTTAATATAAATATTTAAAATTAACGCAATATGACACTTAATAGTAAAATAATAACTAGTATAAATATTTAAAAGCTGAATTGCCAAAAATGAGTCTCTCACAGAATAGCATGTTGTAGTAATAGAGAATACTGAGAAAAATTGCAGGTAACTCACAAAGATATTACAAAATGTAGCAAACGTTCAAAATTACATGAAAAAAGAAAAAACGTAAAGAAAGGTTTAAAATGCATAATATTTAAACAGAATGTATGAAAGCGGGTAGCTATGCATTACGACTATGACATATTAAACAGTTCTACTTTAAAATTTACCAACATATACATACATACATACTGAGAACTTTACAGAAAATAAAAATGTCTTATTAACACAAACAGAAAATATTACTTACGTTTCTGTGTAATTCCGTAAAAGAATGATAAACATAAAACCTATGCATATACACAATTGCAGTATTAATACATAATTGAGATCTATACAAAAAGTTAAGGGAAAGACAACATAAATGATATTATCTATCTATATGTACATTCTTGTATATGTATGTATATATATATATATATATATATATATATAATCTTTTGTGTTTGATGTTATACAAGTACACTGATGGGCCATAGGCCATAGTGGAAAAATACTTAAGATTACTAGTTATCATAAAAAAACAAGTATTCTATGAAATGAAATAAAAATGGAAGAGCAATTAATAGAAACGAGGATTAAATTAAAATAATTAAATTTATCTACATAAATATGAATACAGCACAATACTATAAATATAGTTTATATTAATCAGATCAAATTTTTGTTAAACCTTGCACTACACATAAAGAAACAGAGTAAATAGAACCTACATAACGCTAAACAATGATCAAAGAATATAATTTTGCACCTATAATTTAGATAGTGTAGCAACAATGTCTACTTATATAAAGGCCTTGCGTGTTAAGCCTAAATCACAAAAACAACTTTGGCAAAGTTATAAGATAGTAATTAGCCAGTATATAAGATCTTACAATTTATACACAAAAAAAGATAGAGTTTGATCAAATATAATCATTGAAATGATAATCATATGCAATAAAAATAACAATTGATGCGATAACCCTATGAGAAAGAATCTTAAATTCTTGCAAGTGATATTTTCATAGTAATGTCATTTTTAATCAAAGGATACACTTGAAGACGCTGACCCATGTCTTGAATGAAATTAGCAGCTTGTTGGCGATATGAAAGTTCTTTATTTGCATCAATACTTTTTCTGCTTGGAGTGCAGGCCAGTTCTTCCTTCGATAAATACCACTGATGCGCATGCTCCATTTAGGTTTAAAAACAAATTCACAATAACCACGTCGTACTATATTTCATTACTTTCTGAACAGAAAACTTTGAAGTATATTATAACTAAAATACAAAAAATGTTCAACATAACAACACTTCCACGTGAAGACCAGTACATACACTAGTAATGACGTCATGAACACAATAAACTCAATGACTACAATGCTGCCAAATTGCACTCAATAATAGAAATAAAAGCAGCCGCGGTTACTAAAAATAAAATGGCAATAACTGACTACTAAACCTCAAACCTCTAAAACTAATTTGCAAAAATATAAAAGAGGAAAAAAAAGCAATGATAAATTACTCAAATAAAAAAACTCTTCGATGCAAATAATAGATACTGTTCATCCAAATTATATTTTTTTATTAAAACATACTTCACTAATCATATTCATTAGTACCTTCAAACACTGACATAGGATACATCTAAATAGCATTTATTTAACATTATATAATCTAATGAAATATATTAATAATGATTCGACTTTCTAGGAGAACACAATAAAAAATCCTAAGTACATGAACTGATAAGTGGCAAGGTGAATCACACCATAAAAATATTGAAAAATTTTTGATGGAAAGACTTCCTGCTCTTTCTACTCTCCAAAACTCAGTATGATATTGAAAACTCTACAACCATCATTCTCTCACATGCACTATAATGCATGTGAGAGAATGATGGTTGTACGCTTCATTCGTTTGTTATTTACATTACAAATATAAAAATTATTGAAAGTTCTCAAAATAAAAATTTTTAGCGCATTCTAAAGGTGCTATGTTTTATTAAACGCTATTTAACCTTTAAAGATGTATTCTTTACAATTATCTAAAATTACATTAAATAATACACCAAATATAATCCCAGTGTATGATTTTTGTAAGTCTGAAAATAGGAAAAAGCCCCGTACTTCTCTTTTGACTTCATTGTATATTTTTCACTTTAATTACACTACTTTTCTCTTGTGTATATTTTTATTTCTATTATATATAATCAAACTTTTATATTTTCGATATATTTTTTAGGATGGCATATGTTTATAACTTACTTTAAGCCGTGATCAATACCATATGATTCGTCAATAAATAACAACTGCACTCTCTGCATATGGCACATTGCCCATGTTCTTTAAAAATTACCTTCATATAGGAAAATAGTGTCTGCAATATAACATCCTCGTGAGTTTTACTCTGCAGTACAAAATTATTTCAGCAACTTATTTTGTTTCTACATCACATACTTCTCCACCGAAAAGATCTCAGCATTATTCTAATTTAAGGCTGTCAGACATTGTTGTGAAATGATGAGAAGTTTGGTATTTTGGGTCATACAAACATCCGTTAAATGTGTATGTATGTGTTGTGCAGTATTTGATTTCGGTGACTAACTATATAACTCAAATAGAAACTACTAAGGTCCAAATAAATACATCACAATTTTAAAGATAGTTTTTTAATTAACTTTCTTGTAAAATTACAATCTTACATCACTGATCATCCAAAAGTAATTATAGCAAAAATTAAATGTTCAAAGGGAAAATTATACTTTATCAAAAATATTTAAAGGTATCCGTTTAATCAGGCGATTTTACTTCAAAATAATTTGTGCGTGTGTGTATCTGGGTACTGATAAATTATTCCCATAAATCTGTGTTCTATGTGGTGGTCATACAGCTATGGTGATCAAGAGGGGATAATGCCGGGTCCATCGTGATCACGATGGCCCCGATGTTACCCTGGAGTGAACCTTATTGCAATGGTGACCATACAAAATATCAACTTAAACACACAAATAATATTTATCTCATTAAATTGAAATAGCTAAATTATATGGATGACACAACTTTTAGACTAAAGAAAAAACAAATTTACACCTAGCAGACAAACAGCTTATTAATATGGTAATTCTCATTTATAAAATGTATTTTTAATTTATATGTCAATTAAAATACTAACACAAAGACAATACGTAATATTCAAAATCTGCTAATAGAAATCGGCAGTTCTGAAATCACTCAGTTCAGAGTTTTTCATTTTCTTTTAGTCAACAGACTGCTGAAATTGGGAAAATATTTCCCAGGTTGTCAAATCTTTTTAACAGAAAGTTTTACTAGATATTAATAAAGAACTACTACATAAGTCAATTTTAATATATTTATTATTATTTACTTACAATAATATTTAAAGATTATTGTCTCTATTTCATTTATTATACATAAGTAAAATGTCCTTGAGAAAAGTTACACTTAAAAAATTAATATCTATAATTTTTGTTTCTTTAGTATATAATGTTAATGAAAAGTTTATCAATTATTTTTCACTTTTTTTGGATTAGTTAAACCAAACCGGAGCGACGAAAGAACCGAAAACCGATTTAAAAACTGTTTTTTATTACTGTCATAGATAAAAGTCTCGATTCAGATAAATATATTGTTGCGAAGAAGACTAAACATATTCACTGCTTTCTTATATAAGGGTGAAAATCTATTTTCATTTTTGATCGGAAATTTTTATATAGCCTTAGTTGAAAAATTAGTTTTTAGCATAATATCTTAATTAAACTTTTATAATTAAAAAGGAGACTTTTTATCATAAAAATCAGAATATACAGGCGAAATATATTAAAAAAGGAGACACACACACAACTATATATATATCCGTACTAGAAACGAAGCCAGTTTTTTTATTTGAAAGTTGTACATTTAACGGTTAAAAAAATGACACAAGAAATTTAAAATAAGAATTTTTTGGATTGTCGCTGAAAGATATTATATTTTAAATTTTTTTTTATGGGAGGCTAATCTTTTTATACGATGCATTATGCGGCTTGGCATTCTTAATTATACCAAGAAGAATATTAAACTGCAGTTACGACTGATTCAGTAGTTTCTTCGATTATCCCAGACAAATATTTTTTTCATATTTCTTTATTTTTTTTATTCTTCCTCTTTAAAAATGATAAAGATAACATACATTTAAAATTAACGATGTTTTTATTTCGTAATTTTATAAATTAGAATTTTATTTTTGATAGTAAAATTTTCCTAACATTATATTCTTAAAAGGCTGGTCAAATTTTCTTTGAAACTCAGTCAATCTTCATGACCACCAGTTGAAAATCACTGACCAATTAAATTTTTAACTTTATAAAGCTTTCCATATAAAAGCACTTCAAATCGTTCATTTGAAATGATCATAGAATAACATTTCGTTAATTTTGTTGTTTTGACATTATTGAAAAGTATATTACTACATAGTCATTCAACATGTGAGTCATTTTTAAG
The DNA here is from genome assembly GCA_032207245.1 of Pardosa pseudoannulata. Lineage (NCBI taxonomy): Eukaryota > Metazoa > Arthropoda > Arachnida > Araneae > Lycosidae > Pardosa > Pardosa pseudoannulata. Next base: position 209,442,622 of record CM063498.1, on the reverse strand, counting down.
TATGACAGAAAGTTTGGAAGAACATAACCTTTTTGAATACGTTGTTATTCGATATTTCACTGTTCACAAGTTCATAGTGTTATCTTAAAAGCTCTGGAACCAGAAAGATGTAAAAATATTTTGTAAATTACGAATTCCAACCAAATCACATTGTCCAATCACTATCTTCTATAATCACTGTTTATATACTAGTCTGTGATCTGTTTCTGTGATCCGTGCATGGATTGATCACGAGCAGCTCCTGATTCGTTTGTTTTTAAGCGTGTATCTTAAAATGGCGTCGATTGTCAGTACCTTCCAATATGGCGCACGTTCGTGATAGTGATACATCACTCTGGCTTCATAATAAGCTTGGAACTAGCAACGACCTATGGGCTGGTTGTTCTATTATTTCTCAACTAAGCCAAGATGTTTTGAAGAACATTCGTGAATGTTTTATCGAATTACAGTCGCAAGTTAAGCTAAAATTATTATTAGCTTTCCTTCATATACCGAGGCGTAATGTTGAAGAGGTAATACGAAAATAAAACTTGTTAATAAAAACATGTTAGCCCTTTTAAAAATATGTATTTTTTCGCAACGATTAATCATTTTGCTTATATTTAATTGCGCTGTAATAAATTTATTATTTTATTATGTGTATTTTAAATTTAAATTGCTGTTAATTATTTGGAAATGTCACCCCAAACGACCTGTTTTAAAATTTCACCTTTTTTATTCTTAGTGTGTTTTAAGGATTGAAGTATTGAAAACTCCCAATGTTAAAGAGAAAAATTTAAAGCACACATACTTATATCATTGCTTATTTGATTTAGTATCAAAAGAATTTTTTCTTAAATTTAAAAAATGTTAAGTTGCTGTGGGTTTTTAAGACTATTTTTGATAAATTTGAATTTTAAATTGTATAAAGCTTTTTTAAATTTCTAATATTTCGATTTTTGGTTATTTACCATTTTATTGCATTTGAGGTTCTGTATAGTTTAATGCCAAACTAAATTGCAATTACCTTTATATCAGTAGCCATCAGAATATCTAAATATTATAAATAAGGTATTAGGAGAATTTAAGGTGTCATTTCTTTTAATTCATAAATATGTGTTTAAAGTTTAACCTTTAATTACTATGGACATATTTTATCAGATAAAGCTATCTCCAAATCTTCATTTAGATTAATTTTTATTCACTCTATTCTTATCTTTCGTCACATTAGAAAATTGCATATCAATTATGATTTAGAGGGGTGAAAATGCTATGCGAATGAAATCATTCAGATCATCTAATAGCAGTTAGTAGTTAACTAAAAGCATTATCTGCCAAGAGCTCTAAAGGTTACCATTTGTGTCTATGAAATTCACATTAAACAGAAAAAGAAATATGTCAGTATGTAATTTTAGAAAGTTTTTGAGCTGTATAATGGTTATTTATCTGTTAAAGTAGATTATACTATTAGAGGATTTGTAATCAAAATTAGTTTTTTCTGTGGTATCTATATTTATTGAGTACAGAAAAACATCATTATAAGAAAATGTAAAATCAACTAAAAAATTCAACATTGTTGATATTAAAAAAATTCCATAGCCAACTATTTCGAATTTTCATTTTTTCCCAGTACAATATGCCAGGGCCGTAGCCAGAAATTATTTTCGGAGGGGGACCAAGGGAGAAAGACATCTTAATTTGTGAATGATACCTCAATTGATGCAAGTTAAAGCACTGTATTTCCAGAATACAGTGTAGTATTTTCAGCCAGCGGCCTAGCAAAACTTTTATGGTTTCAGCGGGTTTTTTTCTAAGAGAATAACTGTCCTTGTTCATGAACAGCTAGGCAGATAGCACATAAACACACAAACGTGGGACGTTGTCTATTTACAAAATGGTCTTTCAAAGTTTCGGGCAGGGGGGAATAGTCCCCCGAATCCCTCCCCCTGCCTACGGCCTTGCAATATGTACATATCTTATGGTAAAAACACATATTAGAGCATCACTTATATAATTGCCACTCAACATAATTCCTTGCTAGGGGACAATATAGATGCATCAAGCTTTGTTTAAGAATTGAACCCAGTCTACAATATTGAATCATTGAGTGCTAGCCACTATAGAATATAAACAAGGATTCAAAGCTTAAGGTCTACGTTGAAAATGTCATTTTTTGCCAAAAATCATAATTTCTCTTTATTTCTCTACTGAAAAATTTCAACTTTTAGGCTTCTAAATCTGTTTTTGTTTTGTCCATGGCATTTCAAAAAAGAAGTTACAGCTCTTTAAACATCAGTGACAGCTGTCAAAACAAAATGGAAGTATCGACTTCGTAACCGGAAGTTGTGAATTTAAAGCCTAGAGCATTTTTTGGACAAAACTTTTTAAATTTTTATGAAGATTAGTTTAAACATTTTTCTAGTATTTTTAATTATGAAAAATAATTTTAATACTTTTTAATTATGTAAATTTAATTTATTCAGCTTGACAATTATAAAGTTTTGAAGCAAGAAAATGTGGGGAATTTTAAACATGTATTTTAATTTTATAATAGTTAAAGTTGATCTCATAAACTTCAAATATGTTTTTTTCAGAATGATATTTTTAATAAAATGTTGAAACTTGAAATGTGATTTCGCAAAATGTTCTTAAAATATTTTGTTGAAAATTATTGTGAATGCGTTTGATAGTATTTACTAGTGAATGACCTAAAAGCTTTAAATTTGATAATTTTTAATGATGTTACACTCATAGTTAAATATAAAGGTAATGAAAATTCGTTAAAAATTGAATGTGTATGATTTTGAAGGACCAATATTTTTTTACCAAATGTAAATTAAGCAAGGATTTTAGGTGATTCACTAGACAGTGTATAAGAAATATGTTGCATCAAAAAATATTGAAATAATTTATTAAAAAATTAGACCTTTTGAGAAACCCAATTTTTTTTTTAAACTAAATTTTCTTCATCTTTTAGAAATTTTATAAAAATTTCTCCAGGAATCAATTTTTTAAGTGCAATCTCTATGATAATATAAAAAATAAATCTAAATATGTAAAAACATGAACTAGTTACTATGTTTAAAGAAAAAAGTTCTCTGAATGTAGACAATACCTTAAAGAAGCTTCTTTTTTGATTTTTAGGGCTGGAGACAGAAAAGATTGTAGCAAGCAATTGTTTTAAAATTTTTTAATTTTGTTGTCTGCTCTCTTGTATTTAGATTTCTTTACTTTTTTAAGTTGAAATTTACCTATGAAAAAATCCTTTAATGATAAGAAAATTTAATACAGTTAATACAATAAATTTTCTTCCCCTAATTCATTTAAACTGTCTTGCAGTGGAAATCTGAGCTTGAAGATATATTAGAAGTGGCTTTAGTTGATAGTGATCAATGGGTATCTATGCTGGCTGAACTTCTGAAATCTTATCCAAGTCTTGGACGCATCAATTGTGAAATTGAGGAAAATGCTTCTGTTTTTACTGATGTAGCTAATGATCTCAGAAAACTTGGTGAGTTTATATCAAATCAAATTTCAAAATTGAAGCCTTTGTTTATGGAATTAACAAAACAATGAAAATATCTTTGTAAATAAATTTAATATTTATTACCAGTTTGTTTGTTACAAAAAGCCATCCAATTGTAGAAAAATACAATAGAAGACAATGTACATAGCTGGGTTCTTGAACAGAGAAATACAGACTGCTCTGTTTCTTCCGTTAAAATTCATCGCCGAGGCTATGGTAAAAGAAATGATTTCAAATTTTAAAAATGGAATTAATTGAGTCTAATCCAGACTTTTTGGCACTCTACTGTCTGTAGGTTTTTATTCTTAAAATGATTGAATGTTGTCATACTAAAATACATATTTTTGCACGTATAGTCTGCAGGTTATCTACATGATTTCTGCGCACCTGGAAAGTCATTTAAAATCATGGATTTAGACAATGGATTAATTTTGTCATGGAAAGTCTTGATTTTTCAAGTAAAATGAGTAAAAGTCATGGATCTGCTAAACTACCGATTAAATAAAAATGCATTGAATTGTTTAATTCTATTTTTACTTGTCATTTGGCTGAAGTTACTGAGTTTGGTATTTATGTATTATCCTATTGACCCTATTGCCAAGTAAACCTAGGAAACTCAAAGCAAGAATGCTTAATGGGTGGGTAAATGTATATTATTCTGGTTTTTTCTTAAATTGTAGATTAAAATTTTATTAATATAATAATAATTATTTTTTAATAAAAATGAGTTAAGATTTTTGCACAAAATATAATTTTATCTCTTGGGATATTGTGTATAAACATTATAGGGTTATATTTGGCTATTATTCATGGTCACCTGGATAATATCAAAGTACCCTGAATTCAAATTGGAAACATTTTGATTGAAAAATGGCTATATGATTAAAATTAGGTATGTAGATACAACAATTTATTTTTATGTAAGTTTATTAACACTTATAAAGTAAGTTTATATTTTTTTATGATAAAATTCTTGTCATTTCTCTAGAAGCATATATTTTATTTGTATGTACATCAGAAGTTTTATTCATATATAACGAAAGCTTTTTTAAAGTCATGGAAAATGATCTGCTAAATCAGGGAAAGTCATGGATTTGAAACATTTTATTTTGGCAGAAACCCTGTAAGTAATTTTTGTTTAATTTTAAAATTTTTGTACAGTACGGAAGTACAGTGACCAAGTGATGTCGCCCATGGAATGTTTGTACCTGAATCGAACAGCACTTGCTTCAGTAGTTGGCCAGGTTCCCCAACCTGTGAAACACTTTACTTTGAAACAGAAGCCAAAATCTGCTACTCTCAGGGCAGAGCTGTTACAAAAATGTAAGATTTCTTTTTATTCTTATATTATATTTACTTTTGATATTGAATTATGTTTTCAGTTGTTAGATTAAAAATTAACTATCCAGAACGGAATTCATAACAAATTGAATGATTGTTGCAGTTAAAAAATATTGATACACTATCAAGATGATAAAAAACTGTTTGCTGAGAGAAATTTCTTACAAAAGGAAATTAAATACTATGGAAAAGAGTTAACAGTGTACATGTGATTTAATTAGCAGCAAATCAACTTTATTTAAAAGTTTGATTGTATGCAATGTAGGCTTGTTCTTTATCTAATATTACAGGATTTGTTGTAGAGTCATCTAAATTTCAGCAGGTATTGCCAACAAAAGACTGTTGATATTAAAATTTTATCTGTAATCCCTTTGTAAAATCTTATTGAATAATGTTACTAATTGCTGACTAATAGTATTACTTGTACCGAACTATGGCCTATTGGTTAGGGTGCTGGCCTTCGGTACTGGAGTTTGTGGGTTTGAATCCCACTGTGGCATGGATGTTCATAGCCGTTCGGAATTGGCTTTAAGCTGTAGGTCTCTATCTCATTAGCCCTCAGGTTGCAAAAAGTAGACCATAGCACTCCAAACTAAACCAATAGTATTACTTGATCTCTTCAAAAATCAATAAAAATCCTTGCTATAAAACTTTATATGCACTTGAAGTATTTCTAAACACTATCAAACTGATTTATAGATATATAAATCAAGCAAATAATTTAAAAGTTATAAATAGTTTAACACATTGTTGTTTGGCAATTTTATAGGGTATCTTATGCCATCCACTATCATATCATAATTGAATGTGGATGTAAAACAGTCTAATTAAGCTTTGTTTATACATAATGTATTAAGAGGACACTTTTATCATATTTTTTATATAAATGATATATATTTTTAGTATGATGAACTGTATTTTTCTGGTTACCAACAATCAATTAAAAAATGTAATAAATTTTGATAAAAACCTGAATACAGACAAGTATATTTTTTTGTAATTGAGCAGACATAATTAAACATAATGAACAAAGTTTTTGAAATACTCCTTTCCGCCCTGAGTTATTGAAATTGATAAATACAAGTACAAACAGGAATAAACTCATGATCAGTCAACAGATGTTAATATTTTTTTAATAGCATATTGGTTTAATTTAGCTTCTGCAAAGAGGATTTTATATTTTCTGGATCATTACTTGAATATTAAATAAGTGGAGGATGTATCAGGAAGTTCAAGTGGGTGAGATAATATTCAGAATTTTATATTAAAATGTGAATTAGTTGAGATAGTTCACAAAATTCCTCACAATTCAACACTTATGAAGCATTTAATGACTAATGACACATTAAACACAGAATTTCCCCTCAGAATATTGACTTTGAATTTAGCCATTAAAATGTGTATATAATAAGCACAAAAGTAGCCCCATATATTCAATAATGGAACAATTTTTTTAATATATTTGATGTCTATTGTCTTTCTAGTGTTTTACATAGCATTTGGAAATTTTAGTTAAGAGATTAAAAAATTATTAAGTGTTGAATTTTTATATAAAGTTTTTTTCGTTAATTAAACCTATCTCTATGGAATTTTTTTTTTTTTTTTAAATAAATCTATACTTTCTTTTATTGCAATTCTTCTATTTTTTGATAACCTTTAATTTTTGTGTAAACTGATATTAATTTCAGAAAAGTTCAGTAAGTTAATAAACTCAGGATCATCCAAAAAAGTACCTTTTTTTTCAATCGCTTTTTTAATTTCTGCAATGGTGGCTCCTTCGGGCATTTTTTCACCCAGTTCTCGAGCAATTATGATAAAATCCTCTTTCTTACAATACTTGAAAGCCATTTAAAAAAAAAATAATATAGGTATGAAAAGTTCCTACCTCTGTATTTGTAGATCTCACAGAGTTGATTTTAGGTAGTCTCAGCCAGTCCTTGATTTAACACACACCAGTCCTTCTTTAGATGCACACACATAAGTAAATATTTATCATTAGTCCACAAAATTTTTAAACTAGGAAAACAAATTCCGGGGCGAGCGCCAAAATTTGTAGGGTTCGGTGTCTAGTGGTGTCATTAGACAAATTCGATGTCAGACTAAATTAACAATAACAACATTTAATTACGTAACAACACAAATAACATTTAAGCATAAAGACAAATAGACAACGCTGAAGACGCGGCATAGACAAGACTTCCTACTCGAAGCTTAACATAGGCAAGACACCCTACTCGGTGCTTAACATAGAAAAATACACCCTGCTCGGTGTTTAATAAATTGAGGGAGCTCAAGTGCCATGGGTCCTTCATTCGACACTCCTTCTCCTCGACTCTGACTTGAAATGTCCCTCTGTCGTTCCTTACTTACCCCACTCAGTGATGAGGACACGACCAATTAAGCTTTAAACTTCCAGAAAATATTCTAATGAACTGATTTTATAAATGAATTCTTAATTATCTTTTCTTTAAAATCTGTAATCTAATATTCCTACTAAAATTTTTTATTCTTTTTTTAAATTTGCTTCATTTTATCTATATTTTTTCCCAACCTTTAATATTTTTCCCTTTTAGTATTTTAATTATATTATTCTAAATCACTATTATTTGTTGGATATGTATTTTTATTTTTATTTATTTATTTATTTATTTTTTTTTCTAATAAGAATATTTTAATTCCGTATGTTTATTGCATTATCATCTATACTTAATTTTTATTTTATCATTTCTATACAGTTTAATAACTTACATTTCAAGTAGTTCAATTTTTAAAGTTATGATATGATAATTATTTTAACATTTTTTTAAGTACCATATCATTATTTTCTTAAATATTTCATATTGTGGCGAAGCTATATTTGTGAGGGTGGGGTTCAATGAAAACATCTTTTCAGTGCAAAATATGGTTTAATTACATAAAATCTTAGCTTGCACACAAAACAATTAAAGGGAAAAAAATAAAAGTTAAACAGACAAAATATACATAATTAAAATAGTTAACACAATTAGAACCAGGGGAGGTCAAAGTGTTGCAGCACCTCTGAAGTCCATAAGGCCAACTGACTTTTTTTTGGCAAAGTCTTCTCTTATGTGTGTGTTTGTTTTTGTACAGGTGGCAGCACGGTGCTGTGGCGAAATACATTTCTTACAATATTCATTACTTGTTCTATATTATTTAAATAGTATATTTATCCTTTTTGAATTTTTTCTCAAATTGAAATCTTGCAGTTATATATTGTACATGTTGTGAATCATTTATATATTTTACATACAAATACTTAACTACATATTTTGTGCTAATTTTAAATTTAACCTTCAATTAATGTTATACAATGAAATTTTTATTATGAATGTGATGTTGGACATTAGTTTATGATCTCCATTGATAGCAGTGATTGTGATACTGTTAATATAAAACCCACCAGGATAGTTTGTTTATAGTTGCTTCTTATCATGATTTTTGACAGCTCTTGATGCAGCGACAAACTCTAAAAAAAATTCTACTGTCTCTTCTGTACCCATTCGATGTCGAGGCCTTATCAAACCCATTAATGATGCCAGTAAGTATTTCCTTTTCCCTTTAAAAATATTTTTATGGCTTTTGAAAAGTTTTATATGCTTTTATACATACTTGTTTATTTTTGTTACTAAATAGGCAAAGAAAAATATCTAATTCTTAATGTTTATTTTAAAATGACTGTAAAATACATTATAAACTATACGAAAGAACACATTTCATACCATTACTACTACAAATTCAAAATGTAGTGAATACTTAACTCAAATTGTTTTTGGATGAATAAATGTGATTGCTTTCAACTATTGTAATGAATGAAATTAGTTTTACCATTTTCCTTTTACTTGTTATTTCATCAGGATTCAGATATTTTATGTTTGTCCAAGTGGCTATTATCAGAAATTCTGAAATGCTTGATATAAAACTAATTGGTCTTAGCCATATTTCCCTGATGGTTCATGAGGTTGCAAATGTATTTTTGTACATACATGTAGTCCAATAAAAAATGTTTTTTTTTTCATGTAGCTACAGCTCATTATTTAATAAGACTAAACATTTAATTTTTAAAAATTTGCTGAGTATGTTACTTTGCTCTAGATATTTTATTTATCTAACTTTGTTTCGGATATAAATTTAAAAAATGAAGTGCTGTTAAAAAATTATTTTCTATGCTAATTGGAAGTTTTTAACATCATAATAGTACTTTGTAATTGATCTCTGTTTTGTGCAAATGATGGCAGAAAAACAAAAGACTGTACTATTCAGTGGCGTGCGGTCCATATGTGCAGGGTGTGCACTACACACCCTAGCAAAATTATGAGACAATAATTTTCTGCACCTATGTCTACCTATCTTTATATGGTATATAATACATATTATTTATAATATATTCAAATATTATGTTGATTTGCTTGCTTGTATTCTCGCAGTGCGTGTGGTACTAGGTGCTGCACCACGTTCAAAAGCAAACAAACATAAGAAATTTTTATGTGTACGCACTGCGCACTAATAGAAAATCACGCTTTATATGTATGGGCTACTGGAGAAGCACAGCATACTATAGCACTGAGGCAAGTGCAGCTATTTTTCCTGCACTTGACATTCAGAATCATCCAAAGGTACGGTTTATTAAGTGTTGTATTAGAACGAGGACTTTCGTACTGCAGCGCTTTTTGTTTTTTAACTGATTAACTGGCATTACGATTCTGCAGACGGTTAATGTTTAAATTTATATATTGTAAGATTTTGTTTTCACGGAAATATAAAAGAAGTATTTCATCAATATAAAGTGAAATGTTTTAGTAATGTAAAGTAATTTCGGTGATGTATTATATTTGTTGAAATAATTAGCTGAAAAACAAGGTTGTTTTGTTTTAAAGAAACGAATTTTATCAAAACAGTCCAAATTTTACCATTCATTGTGTCTTACAAGCAGTATATAAGATATATCTGTAACACCATATCCCTGGTTTTGTTTTTAAAAATTGTGAAGCTGTTTTATGCAGAATATATGATTTCCAAATGTTAAAACAATTAATAAATATAATTTAATCCACTGACCGAACGAGAAACAGTTTGTTCTATTTCTCCAGCATGCAGTGAAATTCTCTACACATGGACTAGACTTTTGATTTGTCGGCACCTATGAGCATCCTGATGAGGCACTGCAGCGGCGGGCACCGTGTGGTGCAACAATGGCTGAAAATATAAGTTTTTCATGGAAATATAAGCTTTTCATTATTTTATTAGTAACACGGATAAACGTATGGATTTTGTGTACAAATGAATAATAAACGTTAAAGAAGTGTTTAATTTACATTTTTATGGTTTTATTATTATTATTGTTGTTGCTCTCTGCACACCCTGCATGAACACCTACCGCACGCCACTGGTACTATTGCTCCAACTTCTGCAAGTAAATTATAACTGTGAATGTAATAAATGCTTTTAATTTTGGTGAACCTTTGTGAGCCCATTTTTAATTTATATCTCTTAATGTATAACAGTCTGTTTTGCACACAGATAGACCTGTTCAGCAAAACTCATATTATCGTATTGGCTCATTCATTTTCTCATCTTGCCTCTGGTTCGTATTATTATATTTCATTCTTTGAGGTGTGTTTATGGTTGTAGTATTCCATTGAAGCAATCATTGTTCCAACAAATTAGTATCATTTGTACAGTATATAGTCCTATATCTTACTCACCTGTTGGAAGGGGAACAGAAATGATAGCAATTTACTGATGGCTCATTTCTGCATTGGTTCAAACAGTCTATTTTTTTATACTGAATAAAAAAACTATCTTTGTATAATGTATCATAGAGTACTGGTTTGAAATCACTGTTACATACCTAAAAACAGTTTCTTTTAAAAATTTTGTATAATGATCTGAATGCAATGATTTTCTATAAGACTTTTTTACTTCTATATCTCTATGAATATAGAAGTAAAAAGGACTAATAGTATAATTTAAAAGAATAAAATAATAGATTTCTGTCAAACTTTTATTCAGAAAGGAACATCCTAAATGTTTATCTAAGTTCTAAATTTCACATAAAAGGTACTTCCAAGTAAACAAAGCTACAGAATTGTACTTTTTTCATAATAGAAGCAGGAAAATAGATAATGCTGGTTTGATTAATCTAAGAGAAAAATAACATTAATTTTACGGTCAGAAATTAAAGACTAAAAAAAAAAAAAAAATCTTGGTGAAACATTTGGTGAAAAAAACGATAGATCAAAGTTCCAATGTATGTATACTACAGTTGAACCTCGAAAATCCGGACCTCCAAAATCTGGACATTTTCCAGATTTTAGCTTTAATTTTTAATAAAACCTTAATTGCACGCAATTTTCACATTTCTTATGGAAAGTACCCGCAGATTATACGTTAAAAAACTTTAAATTTTTTTCTAATTAACGCCACCGCGTATTATCTGCTGTTAAACATTATTTTTATAATAAAATTTACAAATATTTTTCCTAAAGAATAATAGATGACCTGTTCATATTTACACATATTTTTTTTTTTTAATGATGATTAAAGTTTTTTACAACGCAGGAACAGCAGTTTGGAAAAAAATACCCAATTAAATTAATTTTTTTCCATTTTGTATATTTATTTCTATCAAAAAATAACACTTGTATAATATGAAATAGAGACATTTTACAGCATTCTTCATTTTGTTTCACTTTCAGCTTGCCAAATCACGCCATAATTGCAGTTTAAAATTTTAATACAGATCGCAAATAACCATATTAAATTGAAATAAAAAGATGCATTTTAAAAATTCTAACATTTAACAACTTTTTTATGTAAATATGTGTTAGAATAATTAATTTGTATCATTGTTTCTGTACTAATTAATATATATATATATATATACAATGATATATATATATATAAATAAAATAAAATTGTTTGAGTTCCCATCAAAATTAAAATTTATATAATAAATGTGTTATTGTAGTTAATATATAAAACAGACAAAATTTATGATTGATTTAATAATAAACCAATAAAGAAACAATCAGAATCCCATGTCAATGTATAACAGAAGTGTTATATGTAGGGGGTCACAGGATTCCTTATTTTCCTTATTTAAAAAAAAAAAAATCCATGGTTTTTAACAGATCTCTATAATTTGGAAAATTCCAAAATCCGGAAGCACCGCAGACCCGACTGTTCCGGATTTTCGAGGTTCAAGTATATTTGAATTACTTTGTTTCACGTAGGATTTGTTAATTAAGATATGAATATAAGTTATTGACTTCTTGGGGTAAAATTTACATACTAAACTTAATTTTTAAAAGTAATAATTTCAAAAAGCAATATAAAATATTAAATGAATAATTCTTGTACTTTTTTGTTTCTATAGCTCCCCTCCGTGGTATTCCTAGTCATGTGAGCCCAGTTGGTTTTAAGTCTCGGACAAGTCCATTGGGACGATTAAACTCTACGCCAAACAGTAGAGCTCTACCTAGGACACCTGCTGGTAGAAAAGATGGAGGAATAAAGGTATTTCTGAAACATTGTATAGTTTGGATTTTATTAAGTTATAGACAGTTTACATGTATGTTACTTTTCATTATCAATAAAAGAATTCCTTAAACATAAAAAAGAAACATTTGGTTGTTCCATGAAAACATTGGGTTCTGTAGATTGTTCGGCTAGCTCAGACAACCGTAAAACTTCTTCCTTCTTTAAATCAAAGTATAAATAAAAGTTTTATAAATTGTCATTTTAAATCCAAATTGCTCTATCAAAGTGTTACTATTTTATTCATTATTAATGTTTTGGGGTGTTCTGTGCATAGAACATTCTTCCTCAATAAATGTAAAATTAAATTTTCTGAATAAAATATAAGGGTAATCAGTGTAGAAATAATTCTGAAAACTGATATAGAATATTTATTGTAAACAAAAAAATTCTGTTAACAAATCAAACCCAGGCTGACAACTTCAAAAGTGTGCAATCTTACCAAGCTATGCAAGTGTGTATATATATATATATATATATATATGTATGTGTGTGTAATATATCAAAATTATTTAACTTTAATATTTCTTCAAAAACCTCCTCTCTCCCATTTTAATTAATTTAAATCTCTTTACTAGTCTCTAAATGGTTTAATCAATGGAGTATTTTTCACTTAACATTCCTTTCTGTCATAAAACTGTAAACTTTCTGTCTGTACAGCAGTTTTCAAGCTGTTGGCGTAACATGGTTTTGTGTTTTGCTGATATTGCATTTAATTCGCTTATTAAGTTGTTTTTTGTTGTGGGAAAATTCTTGTTGTCAGCGCTCTTGGGTGCACTTGTGTAATATATATGTGTATATATATATATATATATATATATGAATATGAATATATATGTATATATATGTGTAAATGAATATATATGTATATATATATGAATATGAATATATATGTATATATATATATGTAAATGAATATATATATGTATGTATACATATATGTATGTGTATGTATGTATATCTCTCTATCTATATATATATATATGTGTGTGTATGTATATATATATATATATATATATATATATATATATATATATATATATATGAATATATAATATATATTATAATAGAAGTTAATGCTTATTTCAAGATACAGTATATGGCTTGGCTTTAGTTATATCAAAAAACATGTTTCATAATTTGTTTATGTTTGTGTGCAGTAGATTTTTTTGGTTATTCCAGAGAGACATAAAACCTCTTTCTTCTTTATATAATAGTATACTTAGATTACTTTAAATAGATTACTTGAATTTTAAATAAATTAAAATTTTAATAACCATTTTTATATATTGCATTAATGCAAATTCAGATGTTCTTGTTACATTAAATAGGCTTTGATTTCCTCATGATTTCCTTTGTTGCTGTTTTGGAATTTACCTCATTGGGATGTGGTTTAGTTAATAGAGGATGTTTTTCAGATTTTAATGATCAAAATTAATTATAGCTATCACTACTTCGTAAACCAAAATGTGTAAATGCTATATTGGATCATACAAGTTAAATATTATGTTTAGTATTAGTTTGAATTAAATTATTCTATTTAAAAACAAAAACTGCTCAAAAGTGTTTACCTAGTTTGAATTTTCCCTTTTAGCTTTTAGAAATTGATGAACAACCAATTGGATATGGGCGAGATGCAAAAAGAAGAAAGAAACTTACAGGTATAGGTTGGGACAAATGCCCCAAACATCTTTATATATTACAATACCAGTTTATATAATGCATTATAAAGAAAATGTAATTTTAAATTTCTATAGTTTCCATATTAAACTGATACCTATATACATTTTATACATATTATATTTTTGATATTTTAAATATATAACAGATGATAGTTCTACGTTTGACTTATTGATTTTTTTTTCTATTGAAATATAAGTATTTAAACTTTCTGTACTTGATAAGTCAGATTTAATTTATCTTACTTATGACCTCAAATAAAAGTATCTATACAAACAACACTTTTTAGTTGTTAAGCTATTTATTTATTAAACCAGTTTAAGGATTATCATTTATTGTTCTTCCATTATAGTTAAACTTTTAAAAAGGCATAATGTTCAAGCTGTACAAGGGTAGGGGTTATTCAGTTAAACCCTAATTTGGTATCCTCTAAGGCAAACCCTTCTAAGGAATGTAAAAATTTTTTTATATATTTTACATATACAAGGCTTATAGATAACATTTATAAACAAATTATATTAATAGAGCGCTGCTCTTCGGAACCGGAGTTCGCGGGTTCGAATCCCGCTGATGGCATGGATGTTTGTAGCCGTTCGGAATCGGCTTTAAACTGTAGGTCCCGGTCTCATTAGCCCTCGTGTGCAAAGCAGTAGACCGTAGCGCTCCCAACAAAACCAAACCAAATTATATTAAATTCCCATGAATTTATTTTGGTGACCTTTAAAGGGTTAATAACTTTCAGGCTGCAGTCTTAGCAATTGCTCTTTCTACAAGCGATTTATTTTCCTTATGCTGGTTTGTTCAATACTATTGTTTCTGGTTGGAAAATCTTAATCATCTGAATTCCTTAACCTTTTGTACCATTCCTGAAAATAAGAAACTTGATCTTCTTGTCAAAAAAAGGTTGTAAACTACAACTGCCTTTTTCCTCATTAATATTTTATTTAAATAAATTTCAATTTTCTACTGGTATTGCTCATACTGATGGTAAAACCACTTTTGCTGGGTAATATTTTTTTCCCAATAGAATGCTTGTATAAAATGTTTTAATTTGTTTATTGCTATTCCATTCAACACTGTTTAATCTAACAGATGTAGAAGTTCCTGATATCCGCAAAGAAAAAGATGGAGCTACACCTCCTGTTTCTTCCTCTCCTTCAACTCCAGACTATGCTGCTGGCTTATTAACAACATCACAAGTTAGTTTTTTTTTTAAATTTTCATAGACTATCTTTCCTAATATTGATTTACTTAAGTATGTTTAAACGAGGCTAGGCTATGACTTTGCTATGTGATTAAACTATGCTAAAAAGAGTAGAAAATTAAAGTTTTGTTCCACTTTTACTAAATTCAGAAATGGAAATTGTGTTGCGGTTAAAATGTTAACTTAAGGCTATGTATGTGGCATTTAACAAGTCGCTATATTTTCTTTTATCTAGACCTGTGTAAATTTCCCTGTAAATGTAATAACTACATGGTTTCCGCACACCTGGAAAGTCATGGAAAATCGTGGATTGAGACAATGGATTAATTTTGTCATGGAAAGTCTTGATTTTTCAAGCAAAATGAGTAAAAGTCATGGATCCACTAAACTACCAATTAAGAAAAATGCATTGAATTGTTTAATTCTATTTTTAATTGTCATTTGACTGAAGTTACTGTAATTGGTATTTATGTATTATTCTATTGACCCTATTGCCAAGTAAAATTCGTTCGCCAAGTAAACTCAAAGCAAGAAAGCTTAATGGGTGGGTAAATGTATATTAGTCTGGTTTTTTTCTTAAATTGTAGATTAAAATTTTATTAATATAATAATTATTTTTTAATAAAAATTAGTTAGATTTTTTCACAAAATATAAGTTTATCTCTAGGGATATTGTATATAAACGTTATAGGGTTATATTTGGCTATTATTCATGGTCACCTGGATAGTACCAAAGTACCCTGTATTCAAATTGGAAACATTTTGATTGAAAAATGGCTATAGGATTAAACTTATTTGTGTAGATACAACAATTTATTTTTATGTATATGAGTTTATTAACACTTATAAAGTAAGTTTGTTTATAGTTTTTTATGATAAAATTCCTGTCATTTCTCTAAAAGCATATATTTTATTTGTATGTACATCAGAATTTTTATTCATATATACTTTAATGAAAGCTTTTTAAAGTCATGGAAAATGATCCGCTACATCAGGGAAAGTCATGAAAAGTCATGGATTTGAAAAATTTTATTTTGGCAGATACCCTGTAACTAAATATTTAGGTTGTTAATGTATAATTGCTTAATTTATAGTCTGAAAAATGTTTCATTCTCAACTTGTTGTTTTGAAAGACAATTTATTAATGAATTGTGTCATTTATCTCCTTTGTTTTACTGTTATTTTTAGCTCTCTGCTCCTAGCATTGCAGTCATTACTCCTGGAACAACAACTACTCCCAGCTATGTACCAGCTGCACCCACTTCCAATACTTTACCTACTTCTGTTAGTACAACAACTGCAGGTAGTTTTATGTTGTATACATATATCTTGTTTCCTAGTCTGTTATTTTTTTCATTTAATTATTTTTAGCATTAACCCTTTCGCGCCTACTGTCACAAATACGTGCCAGCAAGAAACGCACTCACTTCCTGGCCGACACACTGGCATGCCAGAGCATTTTCTCATTCACCCCCGACACATATGTGTGCCAGTGTTGTGGAACATTTTAACATTTTAAAGCTTTGACACAACATGGCATTGTATGTCCATATGGATTTAGATACATGTAGATTTGACCTTGTAGTCAATAGGAGAGTAGTATGATACGAATACAAGTGATCTTTGATTACATAAACATGAGGGAAAAGGAATGTTTCCGGTTGACATGTTTTATGACGGCTCTTTAAATTCCCATGTAGTGTTTGTTTATATAAGCAGGGGAGTTTTATTTTTGATAAAGCGTTGTGTATTTCGGCTTGCAGTCCAGTTTTTAGTCCAGAATTAGATCTGACAAACTTGATATTTTTTTTCTCTTTTTATTGTTAGATTTTCAAAGTGTCGAAAGTGTTTAACTGAACTTGAAATAGCTGAAATGACGCTAAATATTTCAGATTTTGATTCTGAAACAGATTAGGATATTAGTAATAGTGACACTATAATATATTCTGATTGTCCTTTATGTTTATAATGGATCTAGTGATTCTTATGATGAGGAGGACATTTCTGATAAACAAATTGACGATGTTTCGTTTTTTCACATTCTGGAAAAATGCTCCAAAACAGCAAATGAGTTACTACAAGTGCAAGGACTGTCACGTAGGATGGTGTGTAGATCCCTGTTTTTAAAATTTTTCGTACAAAAAAAGTTTAAATAACATAGTATTCAGTTTTGCAATGTTAAAAGTCATTAAATACTAAGTAAAAAATGAAAAAAAAGTAAAGTGTAAAGTATATATTTAAATAAGAAATAGCTTAAGTAAATAAAGTATCTATAAACATATATAAATCCCATTCCATTAAAATACTTTATGCAGCATTATTAAATAATGCGTTGCTACTTTGTTAATTTCATAAATTAGGCTTAATAGCAAAAAACCCTCCGGCCCAGGATACTCGCGAAAGTGACTGCCGGCCTCAGAGATAAGCACGTGTTTGTGCTTCCTGTCGCGAAAGGGTTAATATTCATTCTATAATTTAACTACTAAATGTTAAGAACAATTAAAACATATGATAGTAACAATTTAAAATTGTGATGAAAACTTGTATGTGTTTAAAATTTAAATTGAATTTCTTCTTCTATTTTCAAGTAGGATATATCAAAGTATTAAACATTGATTATGTTTCACAGAAAATGCTGTTGTGGTCACTCCACCAGCTAAGCGAGAGAGCTTTGTTCAACAGACACTTCCTGTCACCGATTTGCCAAATTCTGTCGCAACCCCTCCTAACCCCACAGGAACTGTAACCCCAAATGTTCCAGAACCTCCTAAGGCCCAGATCATCCACACAGCTACTATTGGCAACTTATCTGCTTTGGGTGGGACATCTTTGCAGTTGCAAGCTCCTATCCAACAGCAAATCCTTCATCCTCCAACTACCTTACAGCCTTCATCACAACCACAAGTTCAACTCAATCCAGCACCTCCTCCAAAGAGGGGATTATCACTAACTGTAAGTACTGCTTTTTCTTTTAATCCTTTTGAAATAATAGTAAAGCTTAACTACTTGAACACTTTTTGAAATTGTATCAATTGATATAGTAAACTAGTATATAGCCCGTCATATGACGGAATCAGTAAATTTTTCATTTTCTAGAATTGTACTCTATGAGTACTTCTAGGAGTACTCTATGAGGCAAGTAAAAAAATTGTTTTTTGACTGAAAATTATCTGATACACGCTCAATAATTTGTTTATTATTATACTTCTCTAAAGTCTCTCGATATTATGAATGCAGTTTAGAATCACGTTGAATTCATTTAGAAACATAATTCAAAGTTTTCTTAGCTACATCGAAATTATCCTCAAGTTCTTCAGTTTTTTTTTGTTTGTTTTTTTAAACAGTAATTAATAGAAGTAAAGGAATGAAACTATCACCCGGTAGGCATGGCCTGGATTGCATGGGACCAGCCCTATAATCCAGAGATTTCTTTCAATAAACACAAAAATGAAGGTGAGCAGAAAAATGAACGGCCAAAAGGTGGAAGGACGCATAAAAATAGACGAGAAGAAAGTTTAAGGATAGAAAACATGAAATGTTTATGTGGCCAGGAACCTCCGTACAAAATACGTGAATTTAATATAATAAAAATAATAAAATCATAAAAAGTTGAAAAAATAGTAAAAATATATTTTAAAAATAATAAAACAACTTTAGGAATAAGAAATTTAAAAAAAAAGCAGAAAATATTAAATTAAATAGACATTTAGAAAAATTCTGCAGCGTCAAGGACAGAACCGTCAACCCGAGAAGTACGAAAACCAAATGGGCAGATACTCTACTGAGTGTGCCATGCCTACATATGGGAAGACACTAAATAAAGTATATGAGGGTCACATACGTGATAGAATGGACAGCAGAGTTTTTATTATTGACAGTGATTATTTGGTGGTATATATGAATGATATCCAAATTGATAAATTTAACCTCCTGCTCTTAACAGGGGAGAATAAGGCTTGAAATAATACCATTAAACGTTCAAAAAGTGGTGATAGGGTGGATTTCGAACTCGCTGTGAATTTTGCTAACCCTAAGTCATAAAAAATCCAATATGGATTCCTGTATCAATTCCAGGTACAACCGCTTCATAAATTCCCGGACAGACAAATTAGGCTATTATTATATAGGGGATGTGCCTATAGGGATTTACTATAGCCTGCCAGGAAATTCTGCAGTTATAAATAGGTCTTAGCTGGACATTTAGCAAGCATACCAAAATACTAACATTCCTAAAAATATTTGTAACTCATAAGCGTAAAAACAAAATATGTGCACATACAAAAAGGTATATGTTAACCAATAGAACAAAATAATAATATGGAATATAAATATACCCACCTTTTAAAAGTTTTTAAATCTGGGGTTTCCACGGTCCTTAAAAGTCCTTAAGAACTACTTAATTTTTGTCAGAGGCCCTTAAAAACTCCTTAATTTTTAAATTGGAACTGGAACATTTATGTCATCATGTGATTTCCTATCAGTTTTTGCCATACTCTCCGAACTTTCTGGTTTTTTAAGTTCAGAGTTAAACTTGCCCAAAAACCGGTTCTAAGAACGCCAGTACAGGTGATACGTACTGGTCAAAGAATATATAAAATATTTATTAATGTTCATAACATTCGTTCACATTTTCTAGCCAAAATTGCAGTATTAATAATAAAGAAAGTCTTAAAATACATATATGTTGTCAGTATATTACTGTAGTAATTCAAAATTCCTTTCCTTGATATCCTAAAAAAAAAAATTTAAAAAATACTTTGTTTATTGCTACTTTTTATGGTCAGGAGCTAGAAAACTTATTTCACAAATAGATAATCTTTGGCATACGGAAAATGTTTAAAGCATAAAGTCAGCTGCCCTTTCCTAATAGCTAACAATCATGTAGATTTTGATGAAACAAAGCATGGAGGGTGGGGGTGTGTTGTAAATATTTCAGTTATTTATGGAAATTTAATTTTCCTTGCATTGAATGTAATAAAAAAGTCTAAAATTTTCTTCTTTCCCAGGCAATGTTGGGTATAATAAGCTAGTATATACATACACACACCCATATATATATATATATATATATATATATATATATATCAGTCTATACACTCAGAAAGTACTGTTTGTAATATTATATTTTTTTCACAATTTATTTTTAATTTGATCACTCAAAAAACTTTAGATGTACATTTTTCAAAATGTTTTTCTCAAATAGGTTTATCTTATATTAATTTTTAGGCATTTTTAAAAACATAATTCTGAAATATAGTAGTGCATTTATTGAACATGCCTTCTCTGGTTCATCATTATAAAAATATGTTCCTCAGGAAATAGGGTTTATGTCATTATGACGTGTATTTCAAGTAGGTCCTTATAAAAAGTTACTTTGGTCCTTAAAATGTCCTTAATTTTCCTTCTGAAAAAAAGAGTGGGAACCCTGAAATCTTACACTGAAAATGCTTTTAAAAGTAAATGGAAATGTATGTTATTCACAGTAATAATTACATATTCTCCATTTTCTTGTGACCAAATAATTTTTTTATTACTATTATTATTTGAAACATGTTGTTTATTAGGTATTTTCCTACCACATTGAAAATGTCTTAAGAAAATAAATTAGTAAGGTTCAATGGTAACACAATGATAATTGCACAATGCTATTCAGCATGAACTTTTTCTATTAAAAATAGACTTGCTGCTTTTTATTTTTTAAAATAAATGTTCAGTTTAATTATTTATATTTGTAAGTGTAACTATACATATAAATAATTATTTTCAAATACTAAAATTACTTAATTTATTTCTCAGAACATTTTTATAATTTATCATTTTTTGTCAACTGTGAAAATTTATTTTTATAGATTTATAATAATATAGATTATAATATATACAGTTATTTTATTTTTCTATTAACTTTGTTTTTACTAGAAAGAACAGATGCAAGAAGCCCAAGAAATGTTCAGCAAATCTAATAAAGTTACAAGACCTGAGAAGGCTCTTATACTTGGGTTTATTGCTGGTTCTCGAGGTATATTTCTATTATGATACTTCTAAAAGGATTTCTTTATTTCTATATTTTATTTCTTCATTCTTTTATTTATGTATATAATTTCATAATTAAATTTAATTTTATGAGTATATTTTTAAGTATGATTGCTTGTGACTGTAGTCTTGTATATTTTCAAAATTGTATTTTTTTAGTAAAATATTGCATATTTGTAAATCTTTATGCCATTGATATTTTTTTATACCTATGTTTAAGAATTTTTCTAAATAATTTAATTTGAAAATAAGTTTAGGAGAAATAAAATCTTTCAACTTTTCAAAATAAAATTTTTATAAGTTTAACCTTATCAACTGAGTATCTTACTATTTATTTTTTAACTGAACTTTGTGTTTAAAAGATTAAAATACAAATCCTTGCTGTTTTGCCAGTTCATACTCTATATAGTTTTCACTGGAATCTAGCCAAATTTGTGTATTATTTTCAGTTTTTTATTAACAAAGTTTACTTCCCTATTAAAATTTTTGCTTTTTGAAAACAATGACCAATTTCTCTGCAAAGTTGCAAAAGTCTGTCTGCTAAATTTTAAACCAGTGAATCAGTTATTTTGCCCCAAAGAAGCTTCTTGCCACTTTGAAATAATTCTTATTATTTTTCTCTGTACAGTTTTGTAAATGTTTTTGAGAATTTTTCAAAGGCATCTATATTTTATTAGGCAATGCTTCTTGAACATATTCGGAAATTATTTATGAAATCAGTAAAAAGTTAAATTTTAAATTTATTACTTTCATTATAAAAGGCTTTTCACATAAATTTTTTTTATTATTAAATATACTTTTTTTTTAAAATTAGTGGGAGCAGGAAATAAAATTGTTTTGGTTTAAATCACATTCTTTTAAAGGTTCAAGAAAAATTAGAATATGAGTGTCATGTTAAATCTGAAAAGATTTAACATGACATGATTTAACATGACGCCTGCTGACTATACGATGGTGCAGACTATATGTGCAAAATTATAGTATATAAAATCAGTGTCTAATTTTGTAATTATAATTTGCAGCTCTTCATTTGTGAATAATTTAGTAAGTTCATGCTTAGTATTCATGTGAGTTTGTGGATTTATATGCTTTAAAGTCAAACACCAAATTGACGATAGCCAAGTGAAGAATGTCTTGAAACTTTGTCTGATATCAGAATAAAGAGTTGACAAAAATAAACAAGTTAATCATTATTTTGAATTTAATGAGCATCTAAAAATCTATCAAATTATTTATTGCTATTTATTTTAACTTTCAGAAATAATAATGGGTCACAATAATTTTACTTTAGATGAAATCTTTCTTGTGGATCCTCAAACACTGTTTACTTACCTTCTCAGCACAGACACCTGGAAGTTTATAGGAATCACTGGTCTAGAATTTGAAAAATATTTTATTTCCAGTCACAGAAACAGCACATTTGGTTGGTCTTTAGAAGTGATAGTATTGTATGGTACATTTGTAACTAGTGCGTAGAATGAATATTATCACTGAGTTTGATTCTAATGCTAAAAAAAAATTATATTTTCTGGCTACTATTTTGAATACACATTTCTTACCCTTATAAACATTTTTTATTTTGCAATCATAACTTTGAGTGATACATCGAACATCTTTAATTGTATAAATTATGCATAGTACTAGTCTTAAACCTTAAAATATGGTTTTGTGATTATATTTATTTAGAACTCAAATGAAATTATTCCTCATATTTTATAGCTCTGTGTGGTAAACTCTTTAATATTTTTACTCGATTGTAAAAATTTTTTTCCCTCCAGATAATCCCTGTCCACATTTGGGGCAAATTGTGACTATAATGTTAAATGAAAACGAAGAGAAGGTATTGCAGAAAGATGGCACATACCAGAACATGATGGTCGAAACACATTTCCAAATGAATTATAGTACAGGTGAATGGAAGCGAGTTAAGAAGTTTCGGAAAATCGAAGGAACATGAAACAAACATTTATTCATTACTGCCAGAGCTCATGTGGTTAGTATTGTCATGAACTATGATGTTTGTCACTCAAATGCAAAAAAAATTTTTTTTTTTTTTTTTTTTTTTGTCAAGTTTTTTAAACTTATGTATAAATGTACATAATTCTACTAGCATCTTATAAGACTGTAATATAATGTAAAGAATTTTTGTATGTTACTTGATGCCTTATGAAATACTTTGTTTAGACTATTTTATACTCTTTAAACTAAAGGTATAATTTTTTTAACAACATTTTGTGTATAAAAGAAAGTGTATAAGAAATTAAGTGGATTTACAAATGTGTGCATGTATATATACATACATCTATAAACGTATGTGTGTGTTTAAAACACACACAGATTTGTATGTTTCAAAATATGTTTATTATTTTGACTAAGATTTGAATTATGAAAAATGTCTTCAGTCATAGTTTGAGTGTGTAGAAAATGCTCTTCTGTAAATATGCTTGCATCTGTGTCAATAACATATTTTTATTTGAATAAAGTATTCATATTGGATGAAATATTGGCAAGAAAGTGTGATATGCATGATCATTAAAACAAGACTTTGTATACATTCTGTTAAAAGATGGTGAACATCAAGAAATCATAAATGTGTTTGTCATTAACTTCTTCTCTAACTTTTTTTTTTTTTTTGGGGGGGGGAGCCATACATTGAACAAAGATACTTATTTTAAAGGAATTTATTTTCTTCTAATTATTAAAATGTGTAAAATCAGTTAGGTTGTCAGTTTCTTTGATTTTTTTGTTATGAAATATTATTTTCTATTTATGAATTACAAATTCTTAAAAACATTTCTTTTATTTCCCTTTACTACGTTTTTTAATAAAATAAATATTCAAAAATCATATTGTTATAATTATCAAACTGAAATAGCTAGTGTTTTTTCTGTTAAGTTTAGAAATAATTGATTTATCAATAAAAAGTTTAAGCAATCCAGTAATTTACGTTGATGCCCTATATGTTTGATTTGAAAATCTATATTAATTGATATTATCTCTTATGCAATGAAATAAAAAAGAAGATTAAACAAGTTGATTTTTATTTTATCCTGATAAGTAGGCTTTCTTTGTAGTGTTGATTTTATCTTGGTGTTAATAAAAATTATTGTGAACTTGTATGATTGGTGAAAGTTGAACTTGTATAAACAGAGCTTTCACTTGACTTGCTTTTTCCCTGTTGATTGTACTTGAAAGGGCTGTTTCATATTTTAAAAAGTTGTGAATCAGACAAAACTTTTTTTCTTCTTCAAAAGGTATAATTCCTGTTATGCTATTGTTGTTATTATTGATATCTCATCTTCCAAAGGAATAGATCTTGATTAAACTTGAGTTTAAACTTAATTTGAGTAGTATATTTGCAAGTCAAGAGACAACTCTGTATGTTTGTTAGTTATTTTGGTGAAATATGTCCATTTAAAATTATATTCAGCAAATATTCAACAATTTTGCAACTGTGCCAAAATAATGTATTCAAATGGAAATACATTGAAGATTTATCTAATTCTTTTTTACTAATGTTGCTTTCAAGAACCAAATATTTGTTTAATAAGCTATTTAAAAGCAGGCATATTTTTTTTCTAGAAATAAAAAGTACAAAGAAGAAACAAAGCTAGTGACTAACCTTTTAAAGAAATTTAATGGCAGTTTATGTAATATTTTGAAGCAGAAGACATAATATTAAGGCATTTTGAAATGGCACAAATAAAAATTTGAATGAAAACGAATTTTGATCATTCCACTTCTGCTCCATAGAAAAATATTTACTTGCATGCCTGGACTATGTTTGAAAATATAGATGTTTATATAATATGAAAGCAATTAAATTATTTATTTATTTAATTATTAAAGTTAGTAGAACCTATCATAAATTGGCTCTAACTCGCATTTGTACAAAATTTTGTTGATAGTTTTATGAAATGTTTATTTTCAATAAATAATTTTATTATTTTCCATGTTTTTGTTTTATTTTATATTGAAAAGAGCCCTTCAGAAGTGAAAGTAAGAGTAGAATGTTTGTTTTACCATCTTCTTTCTAGACTGCTTCTTTTCTCCCATTGATTCCAAAGCAAAAAAAAATTACGACTGTAGCAGAATTTCAATTACTAAATAATAGTTTTTTTTTTTTTTTTTTTTTTTTTTTTTTTTTTTTTAATGAAGATTAGTTTCATATGTATTCACTGCTCATTGCTCATTTCGACATTTTTTTCTCTTTTTCCAGTAAAAGTATTTCTTCTAACATTCCCAAAAGTATAAATCTCAGGAATAACTCCAAATCAAAAGACTGTGATGTGACTTTCATGACCTGAAATGTACAGATGAGTGGTTTGTGAGTGATTTGATGGTTGTTTACATACATAGTTTGTAAAATAAAATATACATAAATGGATTGTTTCATCTTGAATAGCTGTACAGAAACATTTTTGAATTACTGTCTTTTGGTCTAGAACACTGATTCTCAACCTGCCGTAATTTCGCATGTATAGTCCACGGGTGCAATTTTTTATTTAAAAAATTTCATAAATCATCAGATAATCCGGGGATTATACAGGCAAAAATATGTATTTTAGTATGACAATATTAAATCATTTTAAGAATAAAAACCTAAGTACAGTAGAGTGTCTGAATTAGACTCCATTAATTCCACCTTAAATTTTGAAAACATTTTTTCTGCCATAGCTTTGGAGACAAATTGTAACAAAAGATAGAGTGGCCTTCATTTCTCTGTTCAAGAACCCAGCATTGTAAATCGTCTTCTAATGCAGGCAGACCATCGTATTTTTCCACCATGATTGGATTGCTTTCTTCTCATATTTTTAATGTTTCCTTTTGCTTGTGACATTTCTTACTGCTTTCTCGTCGACCTTCTGAATTACTTTCAGCTTGAAATAAGCAGCAAAACTGCGATGATGTTTTAAAGACATAATGAATGACCAATATTACTGTAAATCAAAACTTTGGAAACAAAACACTCTGTTATAAGTGATCCTCGTGGGGAAACAACCTTTGACCCTCAAACTTTGATCTTGAACCCATCCAGTCGGTGTCGTCAGTCAGAGCTGAATATAGTGACTATCGATATTCCTGTACTCCAGGACACAATTTAAGATGGCACTACTTGCTACAACTGATTCGTTCTGCTTTAAAGGTTGTATTTTTTTTCATGGTTTATTACCGTTTTCTTGACATCTTGTGAGTTGTGATTTTGTTTGCATTTGATTATCGTCTATTTGCACAATGTGTTCTTCCCCCCCCCCCCACACTCTTCCGATTTTAATGATTTGAGCAATGAATAACAATAGATAATCCGCAGCTGAAGAAATTTGCTTTTTAAACACAGTCTATACGTGCAAAATTACGGTATGTGTCTGGGTGATTCTGGTGTGTAATTTTCAGAAAACTCATGTGGAATTGTTCTGAAAATTGTAAAAAACTGCATTTGTTAAATATTTGAATTCCTGAAAATAATTTTAAGAAAAAGACATCTTCTGCCTCTAATTACACACACACACATACATTGAAGATAATTAGAAATTTTTTCATCATTTTTTTTCTCTTATTTACCACATTTTTTCTAACATGAAAATATTCACATATTTTATTGTGTTTCATTTGATTAACTTGTTTAACTTTCTAAAAGGTTTGAATTATAGGTAATTTAGATTAAATATGCAGGAAAAATATTTGCACTATTTAAAAAAATGTATATAAATTCAAATGTATGTATTTCTTTTGTTATGCAAAAATAAGAAATTGAGTTTTTGTTTTCTACATAATCAACCCACCACATTTACATATGCGAGCATTTGTAATGTTTTATATAGAATACACTTATATTTATGTATCTAAAATAAAGTGATATATGAATTAGAACCTATTAAAAACATCAATATTTGGTGCACAATATATCACAATATTAAAATTCAGATATTCTCCACCCCTAGATCTGACATCTGGAAATTCATCTTATAAATATAATTTTTATTTTAAATTAGCAGCACAAACTTTTTCAAAAAATTTTGTGTCAGTTTCAGAAATTTTTTTTTTTTTTTTTTTTTTTTTTTTTTTGCTTAGAATCACCTATATAATATACTATGTGCTGCAAGAGATTTTCAAGTGTGCCATGATGATTTTTGGTAAAAAATTTAAGTTACTGGATGTTATATTATTAGCATGAAATTTTCTATTTATTGTGTGCCATTTTCCTTGTTCACTTCTTTTCCCATATCAATGCTCCAAGCTTTTCACTCCATTTTTACCCCTACTAATAGGAGTCGTACTTTCCGTTCACGTCTTGAATTTGGATTTCAACTAGACAAATAGGAATTTGTATTCAAAATTTGTTATTGGAATTTTATCTGCAATCATGCAGTGCTTTTATTGTACTCAGTGTTGAAGTTTCAGATGCAATCCCATTTTGCTGTTATAAAAAAGTAAGATTCTTGATTTTTACTTTCCTAAATGAGTAAAATTTTAGAAAATACATGGTTTCCACGCACCTGGAAAATCATGGATTTAGACAATGGATTAATTTTGTCATGGAAAGTCTTGATTTTTCAAGCAAAATGAATAAAAGTCATGGATCCGCTAAACTACCGATTAAAAAAAAATGCATTAAATTGTTTAATTCTATATTTACTTGTCATTTGGCTGAAGTTACTGAGTTTGGTATTTATGCATTATCCTATTGACTCTATTGCCAAGTAAAATTGGTTCACCAAGAAAACTCCAAGCAAGAACGCTTAATGGGTGGGTTAATGTATATTATTCTGGTTTTTTCTTAAATTGTAGATTAAAATTTTATTAATATAATAATAATTATTTTTTAATAAAAATGAGTTAAGGTTTTTACACAAAATATAAGTTTATCTCTAGGGATGTTGTATATAAACATTATAGGGTTATATTTGGCTATTATTCATGGTCACCTGGATAATACCAAAGTACCCTGAATTCAAATTGGAAACATTTTGATTGAAAAACTGCTATATGATTAAACTTAGGTATGTAGGTACAACAATTTATTTTTATGTATGCAAGTTTATTAACACTTATGAAGTAAGATTATAGCTTTTTTATGATGAAATTCCTGTTATTTCTCTAAAAGCATATATTTTATTTGTATGTACATTAGAAGTTTTATTCATATATAGTTTAACGAAAGCTTTTTAAAGTCATGGAAAATGATTTGCTATATCAGTGAAAGTCATGGATTTGAAACATTTTATTTTGGCAGATACCCTGAAACTTTTTCAGAAAATTTTGTGTCAGTTTCAGAAGTTTTTATTTTGCTTAGAATCACTCACACTATGTGCTGCAAGAGATTTTCAAGTGTGCCATGATGATTTTGGGTAAAAAATTTAAGTTACTGGGTGTTATATTATTAGCATGAAATTTTCTATTTATTGTGTGCCATTTTCCTTGTTCACTTCTTTTCCCATATCAATGCTCCAAGCTTGTGACTCCATTTTTACCCCTACCAATAGGAGTCATACTTTCTTTTCACATATTGAATTTGGTGTTTACTCAGTGTTGTAGTTTCAGATGCAATCCTATTTTGCTGTTGTACAAAAGTAAGATTTTTGATTTTTACTTTCCTAAATGAGTAAAATTTTAGAAAATAACTGTAAAAGACAAAAAAGAAAAAAAAATCTTTGCAATGAAATTTGCTGGATTTTATCATAAAAAAAAGACATCTACAAACATTCCAAGGTTAATTACATAATAAGGTCCATCTGTCTTTTTTTTTCTTTTGCAATATAAATTACTAAACAAAAGCCCATTATACATAAATATTACCAGGATAACAGCTGCGCTATGCATTGATTTTATTAATCTGAAATGTTATCTGTCAATTACCCTCTTTTCAAGTTTTTTTTTTCTGTATTTTTATTTGATATTTTATTAGGTGTGTGTCACATACCAAGGAAGATTGAGAAACACTGGTCAAGAATAAAATACTTTCTATAACAATTACATGGTTTCCGCACACCTAGAAAGTCAGGGAAAATCATGGATTTAGACAATGGATTAATTTTGTCATGGAAAGTCTTGATTTTTCAAGCAAAATGAGTAAAAGGCATGGAAAGTCATGGATCCGCTGAACTACCAATTAAGAAAAATGCATTGAATTGTTTAATTCTATTTTTAATTGTCATTTGACTGAAGTTACTGAGTTTGGTATTTATGTATTATCCTATTGACTATTGACAAGTAAAATTGGTTCACTAAGGAAACTCAAAGCAAGAAAGCTTAGTGCGTGGGTAAATGTATATTATTCTCGGTTTTTTTTCTTAATTGTAGATTAAAATTTTATTAATATAATAATAATAATTATTATTATTTTTTAATAAAAATGAGTTAAGATTTTTGCACCAAATATAAGTTTATCTCTAGGGATATTGTATATAAACATTATAGGGTTATATTTGGCTATTATTCGTGGTCACCTGGATAATACCAAAGTACCTCGAATTCAAATTGGAAACATTTGGATTGAAAACTGGCTATACGATTAAACTTAGGTATGTAGATACAACAATTTATTCTTATGTATGGGAGTTTATTAACACTTATAAAGTAAGTTTATAGTTTTTATATAATAAAATTCCTGTCATTTCTCTAAAAGCATATATTTTATTTGTATGTACATCAGAAGATTTATTTATATGTACTTTTAACGAAAGTTTTTTAAAGTCATGGAGAAGGATCTGCTAAATCAGGGAAAGTCATGGATTTGAAAAATTTTATTTTGGCAGATACCCTGCAATTATAAAAACATTTTTTTTTCTTCCTTTTTAAATAACAATCGTTAAACAGTCATGTTAAAAATCATTTAATATTACTTTTAGGGAAATGTTAGAAGCAATGTTAGACACAATTTGTTTACTTTTTATTTCAAAACATAGTATCCAGGTGGGCCTAGATTTTTTTTTTTCTATGTGGTCTCAGCATGCTACATTAATTTTTTCATATGATTTATAACTTTTTTAAATTTTCTACTCTATTTCTATGCTTGTGCAGAGTAGTTTTCATCACAAAAAAATAGGGTTAGAATTTTTCACCCTTTCCCCCAGGTGAGGTTTCTAAAAGTAAAGTTAGGTTTCTAAAAATCAAGAGCAAACAGGACTAAGCCCAGCAGAATATATTCTCCATAACTTATCAAGGTTGATTGTTGCTAAATTGTGTCCTATGTAAGGTGGTTGCTGTTTTACATTGGAATGTGTAACAGTGAAAAGAATTTCTGCACATTCTAGTATGAAGTGTATGTTATTGTCTATTGTCAGTCTCTACAGAAAGGAGAAAACACCCTGTGCCTGGTCTAAATGGATGGTAATGTTTCATTTATTTCTGCTATAGGTGAATCACTTGTGTATTCCTATTGTAATAAAATGAACAGCAGTCATAAGGGAAATAAGAATTGAGGCAGGAAGAATGAAATGGGAAAATTTGAAATTGATTTATGCAAAATATATAGAGTGCACAAATTATTTGAAATGCAAAAATTTAGCACAGGAGGAAGCTGGTTTACAAAGTGTCTAAATTTCATGTTATAATAATTTTTTAATATGGAAAAAAGAATAAAATATGCTAGTTTCTTGCATTCTAATGCTGCAGTGAGAACACTTCATGTCTACAATTAGCTTTTTAAAAAATTTTATGTTTATATAAAATTGATTGAATGAAAGGGTATTGTTTTCACTTAAATTACAGTGCAATGATTATGAAATATTGTCCAAAATGCTTAAAATAACATTGTAACAGTATTCTAGATTCAACGAAAGAATATAGATATTATTTACCATACATGGCAGATGTGATATGTATGTGTTTTATTATGAAACTACAAGTAACGAAAAAAAAAAAGTTTATTTTATGCTTTTTCTAGGAATGAATTATGGGTATGTTTACTACTAGCTCTAAACTTACCCAAAATAATTTCTGTAACTGAGCACATTTTTCTACTGCTTTATAAAATGCTTGAGAAATTTATAGAATCACTAAAGAAAATTTTACTTCGCAATTACCTCTTTTAACACATACTACACGTCCAGCTTCAGGAATTTATATACAGTCAAACCTGTCTATCTCAAAACTCTTGGTAATAAATAAAAAATTCAAGATAAACAGGTTTCGAAATACACAGGTTTTATGAAAATAGACTTGGAAAATTTCTTTACATAATACAAAAGATTGAAAATTTGAAGTACTTTTAGTTTTATTTACACACCTTACATAAAGTAATTCGTTAGGAGTTTTTGATGCAATACTATTTTAGACTGGACAATTTTTTGTAGTTTTAACACAGTAGCGAAACAATCCTTATCATTATTTTCATAGGATTCAAGAAAATTCTTAGGGTTTCAAAGACTTTTTCTGCTTTTTTTTTTTTTTTTTTTTTTTTTTGCTTAACAACTCTTTCTATATCGATGCCGTTCTCTCTGTCATGATCCTCTTCATCATCAGAAGTTCCCAGAACGTTTTCTAATATTTCAGAATCAGTGAATAATGTTCTGCTCGTTACCACTGATTTATCTATTTCTATAAAATCTTTAAATGAAGTGTCACTATTCAGTTTCTGTCTGATAATTATACATTCCTTTGGGTTTTCATCAGTTACCTCGCCCGGTTGCTGTTTGGTTTCTTTTGGATGATATTCTCAGACTGTGCATTTTTAGCACAATTCCCACCCAGTCCCTGACCAAATAACCCCCCGAAAGAGAAAACTAGAAGTGTATTTTCTAGAAATGGGAACTTGTGCAGTTGTCTATGCAATAAGGCTCTAAACTGGAATGTTGTGTTTCTGAAGAAAATTCGAGATAGACAGGTTTGGGAAAAAAATAATTTGAGATAGGTTTGGAAAATACGCTAAATTTTTATTTAAAATGTAGGGAAATTGAAAAAATTTGAGATAGACAGGTTTGACTGTATATACAGTTATAAAAGGTCAATGTGATTCACTTCTACCTGACAGTGAGAGAACTACACCACACTCCTAATTTAAGAATAATCTAAACATATTTTTCAAGGCACTACAGCCTGTTACAGGCCAAGGCAGTCCCTTATAGTTGTTTCCATCTGGTCCTATCCATGGCGAGACTTCTCCAGTTTCTTTTATTTACAAGACTATAGTCCCTCTCCACTGATCAAGTCGTGAAAATGATGGTCTTATGTAAAGAGTTCAGACATTCTATGTTCCAGTAATCATGTTCTTGCCAAGTTGTCTGGGTAGTTTCCATACGTCGTCATCCCTTTGGGATTTCTGAACTAGGTAGTTTTTGCAAGTTAGGGCAGTCAACCCCATTCACAACCTGAAACTCCCAGAGACAGGGTGCCTGGCACCTGGCTATACCTCCCAACACTGCATACAAAATTTAGTCACTTCGTATGACAGGCATGAGCTACATTGGGGCTATTCATTCACACCGGTGGTAACATATTTTAATCAGCTATAAAAAAAAGTTTGCCAAATGAGAATTTTGAGCTAATAAAAAAAATTGGTCCAAACATGGCCAGATGTAGATATAATATGAAGATATATTTGTGGAAATTTGAACATTGCATTTATTATAGCCGTAATATAACTAAATTTGAAATGTTTTCCTATCACTGTTTAAAAAAATCTAAAACTCGAGCTCTGTTAACTTTTACAGGGTTTTCTTATGAATTTGATAGTTAATGCTTTACTTCTTTTGCATTGCATCTCATTTGTGACTCCTCAGCCTTTTTGATTTAGTTTTAGACCTTTGTGTTCATTTTTTGATTTTACTTATGTTTTACAGTCCCTCTTCTAGCATTGATAGATTCCAGGCCAATTTTTTAAAAGTTTCCTTTTGTTAAAAATTAATAATTTTAAGTGTTTCCCAAATTCCTAATTCTTTTTGTAGTACCCTTTATTTCTGTATAATTTTTTGTTTTCTTCAATTTAAATTTTGTGTTATCTGTCTTAATCTCAGACTTCTAGTATATGTAATAATATAAAATAGTTCATTTTCACACAATGAATTTTTATTTTGTGAATTTAATATTTATTGCCAAACCGACAAAACACTTTTAGTCATTGTTAAGGTACTATGTTTTTATTAGCAGCACAATATTTCCCTACATACTTGACATGAGAATTCCCAAGATTATGAAAAATATTTTGGCGGTTGATAAGTATGTCAAACAAGATTTTTCAGCTTTGAATAAAAATATCTATTCCGAACACTACTGGAAGTAGTATTCTAGTCGAAAAATTATTTCCTACGTCAAAGTGATGTGGAAAGAACACTATAAAAGCACCACTTTCTGGGGCGCTATGATAGCGTGCGACCTGCCCGCCTACGTTACTGGGGCAGGTATGTTCGTAGACCGTCGCTGGGATGCATAACCAAATAATTCTTCCAAAGCTTAGACGGACAACACAAATTTATTTACAAGATTGATGAAAATTAAATATAGGACAGAAACATTCTCTCGATGTCTCAGAGCCTGACTTAAGCAGATCAGATGGACGAGCGTTCTCTTACATCAGAACAGAGAGATATCTCCAGGTCGCAGGCTTTCACTCGACTCCCCGAACTCAACTGCACTGCCCGCAGATCTTCCCTCCCTTTTTCGGGGGGGGGGGGAATCAGCTTTTAGAAACTTAAGCCCTTCCAAAAAGGGAAAATTCTCCTTTCAGGTGCATTGCCGTCTTGAAAAACCAAAACTTTTTTTCTTCTTCAAAAGGTATGATTCCTGTTATGCTATTGTTGTTATTATTGATATCTCATCTTTCAAAGGAATAGATCTTGATTAAGCTTGAGTTTAAACCTAATTTGAGTAGTATATTTGCAACCTCATGAATCCATGGACCCTGCATGTCAGCAAGGGACTGTTGGAGCAGGTGAAAGCTCTGTGATGGAGTGATATGAGGCCCCTGATACGTCTAGATACCACTGTGACAGGTGACACGTACGTAAGCATCCTGACTGATCATCTTGCACACATTCATATCCATTGTGCATTCCGATGAACTTGGGAAATTCCAACAGAACAATGCGATACCGCACATGTCCAAAGTTGCTACACATATTGGCTCCAGGAACATTTCTCTGAATTTAAACAGTTCAGCTGGATAGCAAAATCCTCAGACAGGGAAATGATTGAGCATATATGGGATGTTTGCAACGTTCTGTTCAGCAGAAATCTGCACCACCTCTTTCTGTTAGGGATTTATGGTGTCAGTTATCCCCAGCACTACTTCAGACACTAGTCGCGTTGTGTTGTGGCACTTGTGCGTGCTACGAGGGCCCTACACAATATTAGGAAAGTGTACCAATTTTTTTGGCTAACAACAAATATCTGATGAAAATTTTTCCCTAAAATTCCTTGCTGAGGGGGACCAAAGAACTTTGTCGTAGTGGACGCCGACTTATCAGTATTACTACAACCATCCTCGGTCTGTTCCGTCCACTGTATCTGATCCTATATCAATGATACAG
Organism: Pardosa pseudoannulata; assembly: GCA_032207245.1. Lineage (NCBI taxonomy): Eukaryota > Metazoa > Arthropoda > Arachnida > Araneae > Lycosidae > Pardosa > Pardosa pseudoannulata. Next base: position 209,407,839 of record CM063498.1, on the reverse strand, counting down.
TGGACGGTGATCATCGTTGGGTTCTGCTTGAATGTACCCATTAGAAAAGGCTGATACACTGGCTAAAAAGGCAGACTTGATAAATCAACCGGGGCCATCGTGATCACAATGGCCCCGGATCAACGCACTAAACGCCCTCTTTCATCTCATACAGCTAAATTGTTTGTTAATCCGATTCTTTCATCGGACTGTGTATTGTGTGACTCTAGTCATCAAATGACTTTTGAACATTTAAATACTTTCTCAGTATGGAGACATTTTCAAAAGTATTGGAGAGATCGTGAACTAATAGCTTATGCGCTAAATGTTTGGCATTTACTAAAAAGTTTGTTTACATTTTGATTCCTAACTGTAACTGTTCGACTTAAAACGCCGCTTCTCTCAAGTCGCGGGAAAACATGTTTTGTATTTAATCTATATTATTGTAATTTTTATTGTAAATTTAATTGAAGTATGTGTACAGAATACGTGTCTTCCTTCGTACTGAATACTATTAAATGCGGGAAGTTTTCAGCGGGGAAGTATGTGTATTTATTGATCACAGATTTTTTTTTTTCGCATGTCAAATTTAAATGCTTTAAGTTAAATACGATTCTTGAAATAACTCTTCTAAAAGATTTATTTTGTGTTTTTCGATTAAGAAGAGTTAAAAAATAAATGTAATACCATTTTCTAATTTCTTTTGTAGTCTGATCTTTGTTTTGTTTATTTTATGAAATGACAGGTAGATCTGAAAACTTCAAATAAACAAATTTATATAGACAATGAATCGTGCCATTGCCTACCCATTTACAGTATACCTTATAGGAAAAGAAAGATTCCTTGAACTTTCTTGTTTACACCATAGGATCGGTAGTAAACGATCTTTATTAATAGAAATTGCTTTGTTAGTTTTTATTGAATTTTGTAGGTTTGATTATGTAAGTGACTAGAATAAAAGGAATTAAAGTAGATTATCAAACGCCGTTTTCAGTATAGTGAAGCTCAATCTTAATAAATACTATCGGCAATTAGAGAATTAGCAATCTTTGAGAAGATCCCAGTGTTAGTCTCTAGATTATTATTATTATCTTATTTTCTTCTAACATGTTTTGATTTTTCTATTTGTAATTTTTCTTTTGATTTTAGTTAAGTCCCATGCGTGGCTGTCAAAACAGCTCTCCAAAATTTTCAGAAAATGTTAAAGCATTAAAGTCTAGACGTAAATTATCATTTACTGAAAATACTGAGAGTAATTTAAGTAAGTAACATTTATATCTTGTGCCTTTTTATAATGTTTAGTTTAATTCTGTTGGTTTGTTTAGTAACTGATCATTTTACTAAACATAATAAATCATCAAAGAATGTGATTTATGTTATTTTATTTTGAAATTAATTTTATTTGAATAATTATACTCATGGCCAAGCGTGGGAGATATCGCCAAATTCTAGAACCCTATTTTCTGGCAAACCTTGCTCTTCTTTTCGGACTCTTCCACCCTCCCTAAAAAAGGTGGGGGTGTCAATCGGCACTTTTATTTTAGGATATTAGGGGAAATGACACGTGATTTGAATATCTGACCCTTATTGGTTCCTGTAACTAACAATACTCCAAGACCGCTGAATTTGGATTTTCTAGAGTCCATTTCAAGTCTTTGTCCATTTCGGCTGTGCTCTGGAGGTTTGTCCATTTTGCCTGAGCTCTTGTGGTATTTTTTTTTTTTTTTGTTTTTTAAATTTAATACTGGAGCTCACACCAATGCAATTGATGGCTTGTGGAGCTCAATTAAGAGATCCCTCGCAGAAATCATAATTTTTCTTATTTTTCTGTTGTAAATTTTCAACTTTTAGATTTCTAAATCTGTTTTTGTTTTGTCTCTATTGCATTTTAATGAAAAGTTACAGCTGTTTAACCATCAGTGTCAGCTTTCAAAACAAACTGGAAGTATCGATTTCAGCACCAGAAGTTGTGAATTTAAAGCATTTTAGAGTATTTAGAGTATTTTTTGGACAAAACTTTTTAAAGATCAGTTTAAACATTTTTCTGGGATTTTTAATAATTGGCAACTTAGCAATTAGAAAGTTTTTAGGCAAGAAAGTGGGAATAAATTGAGTATCACATGCTTTTATCTCGCCGCTGTATGCTTGGTTTCTTCTCATCGTTTTACATTTTTCTAATCGTTATTTAATCTAGCATTTTGAATAAAAACTGGACTATTCAACAGAAAACAAAATTCTCAAAATAAAAAAAAAAAATTGGACAAAAATGGGCTTATTTGCTCTTAAAATCATCTTGGTTTAGCATGCAGTATGGAGTCTGCCAGAGCATACAGATTGTTTGAACGATCCCAAGATCTCAGAAAGTTGAAATATTTGGAATTTTATGGCAATGGAGATTCACAGGGTCATTTGGCTGTAAAAAATATTTATAGTAAACACAGTGTCAAAAACTTTAATGCGTAAGTTGTATTTAAAAGCAAGTGGACACCAGACTTCACAAAAACAAAAGTAAACAAAAAAGTTGAGGTGGAAAATAAAAACTTAGATACCATGATAAATAAAATTCAAAACTATTACAGCATTTCAATTCTAACTAATGTGAAAGATTTATAAGGCATGCAGAGTGCTGTAATTGCAGCTTTTTTCCCACTGCACATCTAGCAAACAAAATTCATGCTTCGCCAGTGCCCAGTTGGTTCATCCAGCTGGTGTGCTTATGAGGGAGCGAAAGCCACTGGCAAAACTAATTTAGAAAAGAATACAGGATTGTAAGAATTCAGAAATTGTAAATATTATAAAGCCGACATATATGCAACTCTGTGATCAAGAGCTTTTAAAAAGTGTCTGCATGGTAAAACACAAAATGCCAAGAAATCTTTTCAATGGATGCTTGTGGCAAATAGTACCAAAAGAAAATTTCATTGAATTAGATACATTTAAATTACGGGCATATATAACTACAACAAATTTTAATGAAAGTTTAGGGTTATTTTTTTTCATTTTGAGGCACTTGAGATAAAATTCTGGCTTTATATATTGATTTCATTTAAAAGCATTGACAAACCACATACTGTCGATGCAAAAAGGAATTCATTGCCTCATGTAAAAAGGGTCAGAAAGAAAAAAAAGCTTAAAGGAAGAAAAAATATGCCAAAGTTGAAAAATGTAAAGGTGTGATATATAAGTGTTGGGAATTTTAAACATGTATTTTAATTTTTTAATAGTTAAAATTGCTTTCATAAACTTCAAATGCATTTTTTTTTTTTTTCAGAACGGTATTTTTAATAAAATGTTGAAACTTGAAATGTGATTTCTCAAGAAGTTCTTAAAATATTTTGTTGAAAATTATTATGAGTGCTTTTGATAGTATTTACTAGTGAATGACCTAAAAGATTTAAATTTGGATAATTTTTAATGATGTCACACTCATAGTTCTTTATAAAGGCAATAGAAATTTGTTAAAAATTCAATGTATATGATTTTGAAGGACCCAAATTTTTAAGCAAATGTAAATTAAGCAAAGAATTTAGGTGATTCATTAGTCCAGTGTATAAGAAATGTGTTGCGTCAAAAAATATTGAAATAATTTAAGTTATTAAAAAATTAGACCTTTTGAAAAAAACCTGATTTTTTTATTAAATTTTCTTCATTTATTAGAAATTTTATAAAAACTTCCCCAGGAATAATTTTTTTAAGAGCAATTATCTATGATAATATGAAAAATAAATCTAAAAATGTAAAAACCTGGACTAGTTTCTCTGTTTAAAGAAAAAAATTCTCCAGACGTAGACGGATCCCTTAAGAAACTGTATAAGTTATCTAGAGTGATTTAAGAACAGAAAATGTCTAGTATTTATAGAAGGAAAGATTTAATTACATTTTTGGTGAGGTAAGAAATGTGAAAAGAAAACAATTGCATGTGTTGAAACCTTAGGTTTCCTTAAAAAAGTTTACCACCTTTGATTTTGAAATTTTGTGCAAAAAGTTTTCTGTTTTAAGAAATATTTTAGAAATGAATATTTTAAAAATGTAACAGTTATTGGATGATAGTAAAGTCAAGATGATTAAAAAAAATTAATATTAATGTTCTCAATGAAGTAGTGAATTTGACAGCAAAAGCTTCTACAGTTGATGTAGAGAAAGCTTTTTCTGTTGGGCTAGTGACGTCAAAATTGTATCACACTGAGTTTGAAAAAAGCTGCAAGACTTTATTTTGTTATTAAAAATCTTGCCTCAAAATTCTGTTTGACAAGAATATGTATAATAAAATTTAGTGTGATTTATAAAATAGTTGCTTATGATTTTTATTACTAGCATATAGCCCATCATATGACGGGATTAGTAAAATTTTTAATATTCCAGAACTGTTAAGTACCCTAAAATGGTTTATTTTTTGGCTGAGAATTATTTGGTTCACTCTCAATTTATTTATCTTCATACTCCTCTAGAGTCTCCCGATCCAGTTTAGAATCACAATGAATTCATTTAGTCAAAGCGTATAATTATGTATAATAAACAAACACACAAAAGAACTAGCTTCTTAATTTCTAAATATATATAAATTAAAAGATATTTATTAGTCTGTGAAATAGACTCCTAGACTTATATGAAAAGAATTTGTTGTTAATACAGGTGGTAAAAGTTTCATTGAAACAAAAAATAATCGATGATTCAATTTAAAATTATCACATATGTACCTAATCTATTATTGAAGCCAAATATAAAAGAAAATCCTTCACATAATATCTCTTAAGTTCAGTGATAAAAGATATTAAAATAGTGTAGACGATATTTAAACAGGATAAAATATGAAATGATTCAATGAGATGTTTAAAAGAATGACGTCACAATGCTAGAAAGAATTGTTATTTTTACCTATTAAGTGATAAATGGATAAATTGAATCGCCTGCTCTTAACCGGGGAAAATAGGGCTTGAAATAATGACATTAAACATGTGAAAAGGGGGGAAGGGTTGGATTTCGAACGTTTTAAAGCCGACAGTATTTTTTGCTGTGATATGAAGCTTATTTATACAAATTTATTTTAGAATCAGATCGATAGTTTAGGAGAAGAAAAACTTTATTCGCTTTGAATAGATGCCTCTGTCCATTCCAGGTCCAACCGCTTCCTAAATTGAAGGACAGACGGACATATAACTTAGGCTATTATTATATAAGGATTACCAACAAGAATATCTGTAATAAAGTTTGAAGTGATTTGACATAATATTTTTTTATTATTATTATCATTGTTTTTCTATTGCGAAATCAGAATCAATGTTAGAATATTAATATTCTTCAGGGTATTAACTTTCTTTTTACATTTATGTATATATGTGATTAGAAAGCAATGAAAAAAAAATCTGGTTTAAACTAAATAAGATTTTTTTTTAAATAAAAGGGAAAATGACAGTTTTTAGTGAAATTTACAGTGTTAGGGAGCAAAATAAAGTTTAAAAGGGAATTAGGAGAAAAATGTGAATCGTACAAGATACTCACCCTTTCATAGAAGGACTTTCAGTATTCTAAAAATATGAATAAAATTGAGACAAAAGTAATAGAATACATTTAATGGTTGCAACTGTATATATGTATTTAATGTATTTCACAATAAGTAATGTGTCAAAAATCTTAAATGATATTAAGCAATGAAGTTTTAAAACTACAATCACATGAAATGATTTCGCCTGTTAACCCTTTAACAGACAGTGGTTTCGTAGCAAAACCACCTATTAAACATTTTTTTAAAAATTTACTTTTTGGATTACTTTACTTTATCTTTTTATAATTACTTACGACTCCAATCTCATACATCTGTGATATGTGGAAGCCAATGATGTAGAATCAAGAGCTTTTGCAGTTAAAAAAAAAACTTTTTGGAGACATGGATGAGTTTTTGATTATTATTATTATTATATATATATATATATATATATATATATATATATATATACATTTTATATGTATTATATTTTTGATATTTTAAATATATAACAGATGATAGTTCTACGTTTAACTTATTTATTTCTTTTTTTATTGAAATATATGTATTTAAACTTTCTGTACTCGAGAAGTCAGATTCAATTTATCTTACTTATGACCTCAAATAAAAGTATCTATACAAACAACACTTTTAAGTTGTTAAGCTATTTATTTATTATACCAGTTTAAGGATTATCATTTATTGTTCTTCCAGTATAGTTAAACTTTTAAAAAGGTAAGGGGTTAGTCAGTTAAACCACTTCTCAAACCCTAATTTAGTATCTTCTAAGGCAAACCCTTCTAAGGAGGGTAAAAAAAAATTATATATTTTACATATACAAAGCTTATAGATAACATTTATAAACAAATTACATTAAATTCCCATGAATTTATTTTGGTGACCTTTAAAGGGTTAATATTTATTATTTATATCACAATATAATGTAGTTTGTTTTGTTTTTCTTTAGAATTTTGATTATTTCAATTTTATTTCTTGGTAGAGGTAATTTCTGATGAATCAGTTGAAGACAGTTTGAAATTGTCATCTAATTCAAAATCATTGACACCACGGAGAACTACACCTCTTTCGGAAAGACAACAAATTGCTCTCCTTTGCAGACTTAGTGCTAGTGACCAACCTTCAACAGGTATTCCTTCAATTATTTTAAATTACATGTTCTTACAGTCTATGAATTTCACAATTTTATTATAGTCACAATTTTTATTGTTTATAAGACAGGTTTTATTTTCCAAATTTTGAATAATTTTTAGAGATGAAACAAATATCTGGTATATGGCCTATCTAATCAGTATTTTATAAATCCAGAACTCCATTAGATATGTGTTAAATACCCTGATATATGACTACCACATGAAATATTTAGATGTAAAATTCATAGAAACTAGCATATAGCCCGTCATATGACGGGATCAGTGAAATTTGTAATTTTCCAGAATTGTAAAGTACCCTATGAGGGAGGTAAAAAAATGGTTTGTTTTTTGACTGAGAATTATTTTGCAACAAAATATTACCTTAAGAAAATTATTTGCGTAATATCTAAGTTTAGTCATAAAACATATGGAAATAATGCAGAAGATATTTAAATAATCTAAAATAAGAAATGATTCAATGAGAGGGTTAAAGAAATGATGTCATAATGCCAGGAAAAAATTTGTTATTTTTACCTATTTATTGTGTGATAAATTGATATATTTAATCGGCTGATCTTAAAATAATAATGGCAATACGTGAATTTAATAAAATAAAAATCATAAAAATTTGAAAAATGGTAAAAGTTTTTTTTAAAAATAATAAAACTTTAAAAATAATAAAACAACTTTAGGAATAAGAATTCAAAAGAAAAAGCAGAAATTATTAAATTAATTAGACATTTAGAAAAATTTGGCTGCGTCAGGGGCAGAACCATCAACCCGAGAAGTACGACGATTAAATAGGCAGACACTCTACCCCATGTGCCAGCTTACACTTAGTGAAGGAAATGATTAGCATATATGAGTTCAGTAAAAACAGTCTGGAAATTTAAATATCGCGCTCCGCCCTTGCCATCCTATCAATAATGAATTTAGTATAGAATAAGAGGGAGAATAAGGCTTGAAATAATAGTATTAAAAACTCGAAAAGGGGGGATGACAAGGATTTTGAACTCGCTTTGAATTTTGCTAATCCTAACTCATAAAAAAAAAAAAATCCAATATGGATGCCTGTATCCATTCCAGGTACAACTGCTTCATAAATTCGTGGACAGACAACTTGGGCTATTATTATATAGGGGATAAGCTTCCCTCAATAAAAAATTAGATTTTTAAAATTTAATAAATTATCATTTTTTTGAAAATTTTTAGTAAAAATTAAAGTTGGCTAGTAGTGGTCTGAAAATAAATAAAATTTACAGTGTGGTGGAACTTAAAGATATGCACATTTTCGCACACCTGGAAAATCATGGATTAAATCTGTCATGGAAAGTCTTGATTTTCCAAGTAAAATGAGTAAAAGTCATGGAAAGTCATGAATCCGTTAAGCTACCAATTAAAAAAGAATCAAAAAATGCCTGTGCAGCTGAATTTTTTTTTTTTTGAATGGAAGTGGCTGCATACTTCTCCCATTTGTCCATAGAGCTGGATTCCCATTTATCCATTTTTAGTAAACTGAGATATGTGACATGTTACGGCCCCATAATTGTTTGGGCAGAGAGTTGCTATGGTGTGACTGATACCCCCGACACCTAGTTAGAAGTATGCATGGCAGAGATTATGGGCAGTGGAATTCGAGTTGGTGAGAAAAGAAGCAATTTTAAAACAATAACAATTGATTCGAAGGTTAAAAAAAATACAGATAATAATTAACTTAGTGTCATTAAACCTCTCGCGGCAGGTGGTTGAAATATCTACCAGAAGGTGAAGTTTAGAAAAAGACGGCTCTGGTTGAAATATCAAGCAGGCACTTCCCCTCCCCACTGTTCATTTTTCACCTGCCACAGTGTTTGTTCAGTTGTCATCAGAAACATTGTTATCTATCGCTGGTTTTATTTTCTTGCATTTCTCCCCAATGGGGAAATTCCCTAAAATAGTAACAACTTTTATTGTTATTAGTTTTTACAGTATTTCTTACATTTGCACCTGATAAATTTGTCAGGAATTCGGTGAAGGAAATTTTATTATTCATATGATTTTGGTTGTTATAGTAGACAAAATTTTCAAATTTGTAAAGAGATGCAAAATTAATTGATAGCAAATTTAAAAGCATTTGACTATTTTAACATGATTTTTTTTTGTCTGTGTTATATCTATATGTGTACATATTAATTGTTCAATGCTAATTTAAATATTAATAAGAAAGGGGAAAAAATAATTGAACAATTTGAAAATTTTCTTGTATAATAAATGGTATGTTCAAAATAAATATGTAGGTAGCATAAAAAAAATAGCTAAGAAAGTTAGTAATTACACTAAAGGCCTAATTAAGTAATATTCGTATAAAGGACACAATCCTGTTTGGAAAGTGAAAACATTACAATTAATTTAAATGTTACAGTTTATTTTTATACTATCAAATTCGCATATTATAGATGGCCTTTTAAATAAATTAATAGAATTTTCCTAGTATTTATACTGCACAAATTTTTGTGCCTAGGACATGTGCCCAGAGTGCCTAATCCATAGTTTTACTTATTTTTTTTTACACTTATTTTTTACTTTATTTTATTTATCCAAGCATTGCAGGAGAAAGGGTGATAGATGATAATTTTATTGATAATTTGCCTATCTTTGCCTTCAAATCAATGATTATGCTTCATCTATTTGTTTTTGTGCTTATTTACACGGTTTCCGCGCACCTGGAAAGTCATGGAAAATCATGGATTTAGACAATGGATTAATTTTGTCATGGAAAGTCATGATTTTCTAAGTAAAATGAGTAAAAGTCATGGAAAGTCATGAATCTGCTGAGCTACCAATTAAGAAAAACCAAGAAATGCCTCTGCAAGGGAATTTCCTTTCTGAACGGAAGCGGCTGCATACTTCTCTTTTTGTCCATAGCGCTGGACTCCCATTCATCTATTTTTTGATCAAAGGATGTTCCGATGTTTAGTGTCTTGTTACGCGTGATTTGCCGTTGGTTGAGAAGAAAAAAAAAGTAGGTATCGGCTTGTGATGTGACAAAGAAGGTGGGAGGGAAGGGGATGATATCGGAACGTTCTTGACCTTGCCGGTGATCGTGTGTAATTTCGTTGTGAGAAGTGAAACCGTTGAAGATACGAGCGTTGAAAAACATAATCAGTAGAGCAGTGTACACTACACCGGAAGGGTCGAATATTTCTATTGCAGCAGCAAGATTCGATTTGTTATCTTTTTTTTTTTTTTCTCGTGTGTTAATGAGGCAAGACCAGGGTAGGCTTCTCTCTCACCCGTATATTCGGTCTTCTAGACCCCCACCTCCTCTGCATTCGTTTCCGAGAATCTGTGAAGAGTTATAAAAAAAACCCGGGTTTTTGTATTAAAATACCAGCTCAGGCCAGTTTCATTAAAAAACCATGTTTTGGGGGGAGGGGGAGTATAAAATCCGGGGTTTTTTTATGGGGGGTGAATTTTCTTTTCTCAAACTAACAGTATTAATATATAACATGCGTATGTATGTTTTTATCTTTTTTTATGCTTAAAGATGCACTGTTTAGAAAGCACCAGAAACATTAACCCGTCTCGTGTACGCGACGCAGCGATTTCACTCTATCAGTCTGGCTGATCTCCGGTTAATATTGAGAGACCAGCATTGCATATAGAGTATCGGAGATCGGAACGTTTTATTTTAATTTTTAATTTCTAGATTTAATTATTAGATGCCGTTGGAGATATCCATGCGAGTCTCGCTTAAAATGTAAGGAACACAAATCAATGCAAACATCAACATGGGGGAAGAGGGAGATCGCCTGGTATAAAATACAAGTTTGCATAATATACAAGTAAACGTTAAGTGTATATCCATGCAACTCCGCTTACTGAAAGCTATTATTTGCATATACTTTTCAGAAAGAAACTATATTTGAATTTTAAACATGAAAACAGAAAAGCAGGGCACTTTTGGGGATGTACTAATAAAATTTAGAATTGATACTAATTTTATTATAATTAATTTAATTATTATTTTTTTAAATTTCCAATTAGATGTTTTTTATCGTAGTTTATCTAACTCATTTAAAATATTAAGGGAGAAATTTGTTAAGCATGGAAGAACTGGTTTTAGAGTGGCAAAGCAGCAGTAACAGTGATTATGTGATAACAATGCAATAACAAATATCAGACCGCCCGAAGAGCAACGCCCTACCCATTCGGCCGTTCGATGGCTAAATGGGTAGGGCACTGCTCTTCGGCATGGAAGTTTGTGGGCTTGAATCCCATTGCTGGCATGGATGTTCACAGCCGTTCGAAAATTCATACTTTGGAGGAAAAGAGGAAATCTTTACTGTAAAGAGTTACTAGGAGTTTCAGTAAATAAGAGATTTTTAATTTGAGGCATTAAATTTTGAGATTTATATAGAAATTTAATAATTATTATTGATTGTGAGGCACTAAGTATTTTGGCAAAATCATTACATTGAATTATTTAATTCTATTTTTACTTGTCATTTGGCTGAAGTTACTGAGTTTGGTACTTATGTATTATCCCATTGACCATATTGCCAAGTAAAACTTGTTCGTCAAGGAAACTCAAAACAACCAAGCTTAATAGGTGGATAAATGTATAAGTATATTATTCTGGTTTTAACATAAATTATAGATTAAATTTTTATTAATATAATAATAATAATTATTAAATAAAAATTCGTTAAGATTTTTCTACAAAATATAAGCTTATCTTTAGGGCTATTATATATAAACGTTATAGGGTTATCGTGTTTGGCTATTATTCTTGGTCACCTCGATAATACCTAAGTACTCTGAATTCAAATTGGAAATTTTTTGATTGCATTCAGAAAATTGCTGTTTGATTAAACTTAGGTATGTAGATACTACAACAATTTATATATATATATATATATATATATATATGAGTAATACTTTATAAATGTTTTATAAAAAATACTTTATAAAACATTTATAAAGTATTTTTCATAATTTCTCTAAAAGCATATATTTTATTTGTATGTATATCAGAATTTTTATTCATATGTACTTTAACAAAATATTTTTAAAGTCAGGGAAAGTCATGGATTTGAAAAATTTTATTTTGGCGGATACCCTGTATTTAATTTCTCATTCAGTAATTAGTTTTATAATTGTGGGTAGTAAAGAAATAAAAACAAAATGCTATTAAAATCTGTTTTCAAATTTAAGGTTATAATTTTATATGAATGTGATTATGCTCTAAGATACTTACAAATTTGTGAGGGAGAGGGTGGAAAAATTGGGTTGGGCTCTGGGGTTAAATATTTTATTCAGGATGTACACCATAGACTATCTAATGTTAGTTGATACAATTTTATCTTTCTTTAAATAAATAGGGAACTAAATTCGACAAAAAGATTTACAAAAGATCTACAAAATTAACATCAAAATATCTTACCTTAATATTGCTTGATTTTATTCATTATATAATAAATCTTGTGCACTTATAAATTTTAATGTAACATAATGTATACAATATACCTATTAATACCTATATATTTTAATATAATGTATATTAATGATTTGTAAGCATTGTCGATGTTGTGCAACTTAAATATCTAATTATAATCAAATAAAATATCTTTATATATATTAAAATTTTATTTTTCATTCTGATAGCACTTATTTTTAGGAAAATTTTTTGTCATATTTTCGGTGTATCAAATTAGAAATTCTATTACATAAGATAAAATGTCTCAATGTCATTAACGAAATATTTACTCAAAATCGTAAATGAGCACATAAGAATAAATTTCGAAACTTCATAATAGTTTTTATGCTTTAATAATTATAGTTTCATCTTTTTGTACATTTTTACTACTAAAATGTAAATATTCTTATATTTCTTCACATTCTTTTGAAATTTTCCATTGTTTATGCTTTAACATCTTTCCCAATACAAGATACAAAATATTTGTATATGTAGGACCTTTCATAATTCCCCTTTCATAATTTTAAATTTATGTCAGTTATTTTTTGTCTAATTTCACTGAATATGGTATTCCAAATAAACATAGGATGGGGGTATTGAAGATCGCTCTACGAGTTTTTCCCTCTGAATAGAGGGAAAATTGTAGTAGGGGAAAATTTTCCGGAGGAAAAAACATCTGCTATATGGGCAGTAAAAAGGTCAGTGTTTGCTTATTTTTGTGAAGAGTGGAAGTGTGAAACACATGGTCAAAAGGGGGAAAGCACTAGAGCTTACTTTCCCGTCTTTATCTGCATGAATGTCAACAAAATTCCCGCCATAAAAAGGTTAATTTACCACAAAAACAACAAAAAAAAAAATTAAGAAATAACAAATACAAAAGCTTATTACATATATACTACAACTAAAAACAATATATTTTTATGAAATGGATTAGGACTACAGAAAACATTTAAATTTGGACATAAGGTCCCTATCCAAAAATAAAGGAAAATGTCGCCAGAAGTTACTCTTTGAAGAACTAGCAAAACACAAAATTTACATCTCAAAAAAGGGTCTATTTCCAATTTCTTCAAAAATATAATCAGCATCAAACATCCACAGTCCACTTTAAATATGTTGACCACGAAAGAAAAGATAATCTCAAAAAAAGTACTGGCAGCTTTAGTCAGTGTAGTCGAAGGCTTATGTGAGGCATTAAATATTTTGGCAAAATTATTGCATCGAATTATTTAATTCTATTTTTACTTGTCATTTGGCTGAAGTTACTGAGTTTGGTACTTATGTATTATCCTGTTGACCCTATTGCCAAGTAAAACTTGTTCGCCAATAAAACTCAAAGCAAGAAAGCTTAATGGGTGGGTAAATGGATATTATTCTGGTTTTTTCTTAAATTTTAGATTAAATTTTTATTAATATAATAATTATTATTAATTATTAATTAATAATAATATTATTTATTAATTAATAAAAATTAGTTAAGATTTTTGTACAAAATATAAGTTTATCTTTAGGGCTATTATATATAAACATTATAGAGTTATCATGTTTGGCTATTATTCATGGTCACATCAATACCTAAGTACGCTAAATTCAAACTGTAAACTTTTTGATTGCATTCAGAAAATTACTATATGATTAGACTTAGGTATATAGATACAATTTATTTTTATGTTTATAAACATTTATAAAGTATTTTTAATCATAATTTCCTGTAATTTCTCTAAAAGCATACATTTTATTTGTATGTAGATCAGAAGTTTAATTCATATACACTTTAATAAAAGATTTTTAAAGTCATGAAAAATGATCTGCTAAAATCAGGGAAAGTCATGGATTTGAAAAATTTTATTTTGGCAGATACCCTGGGTATGCCATTATTAAGGACTCACATGCCTTTTCTAATTCTGAAAAAGTCAGAGGAGCTATCTTCTCTTTGTGATATTTATGATTTTAGAATAATTTGAAATTGAATCTGGCTTTATAAAACGCAACTGTATTGTTCACATGATATTATGCATTTTCAGGTTAGGATTGAGGCTAAACACAAGAAGAAGGAAATTTACATATTAGCTTAACTAGACAGATAAGCAAAAGCATTATTAAATTAAAATACAAAAATTTTTGTTTCCGCTTTCAAACCAAAACATTCTAGAGACTTTTTGTTGTCTACTGGCAAAAGGAAATATTACATACGAGGTGCACCTATTTTAAGAGAAACAAAGAACTCACACTTTCACGGATATATGTATTGGCAACAAGTACAGCCATGTTTCAGCTGTTTTCCAACATAGTCACCACCAGAATTGAGACACTAGTCGTATGGTGGGATCCACTTTTGTATACCTCTGTCGTAGAACTCTGCCGCCTGTGAATGCAACCAGCCTTCCTGTTCCAAAACACAGTGTTCATACTTTTATGTACAGATTACATCTGTCCTGACTGAACATCCACTATGATGATAATGCATTGACTGCTGCTTGGTTTCCTCATTGCCCGTAATGATCCTCTCGAGGAACTCGTTGCTGTCGCCGTGATACCATTGCAGAAATGTCAGTGCTGCTCCTAAGCATTGAATTTTGTGTTCTGGTGTCAGTTTCATCTCATAGACCTGACAGAGCTGACGATGAATTTGAATTGGCTCAATGCTTTGAGCATTCAAGATCACCGACCGAACCTTGCAGGTGGTGGGAGAAGGAATTAAAGAGTTTTGGGCCACTGCTACCCTGTTACTGGCACGAATCGGGACTTGTCCAGCTGGCATATGATTCTGTTATACACGCACAATTGACATTACTAATTAAATTTACTTTAAAGAGGGAAATATTAGGAAACTTACTTTCTGCATGTGCCTCATATAAGTTGAGAATATTCTCCCTAGGGTTTACTGTAGGTAAACTCAATAACAATTCATAAACTTAAACTTATTCAAAGAAACAATACATAATTATGTATCAGGTACAAAAACTAATAATTATCAACCAGAATATTAAAATAAAAAAGTCAAAGAGTTCAACATGTTCAATTTTTGGAACAATGTATCAGGAACATCCCCTTTCCTACTGTACTTTGTAAAAATTATTAGTTCATGAGGTAATGCTATCTCAGTGTAAGGAATTTGCACCCACGAAACGTGTGCTTTGGTGACATCGGCTGGATCGCCCCATTTGACCCCTTCCAAACGGTGTTTCTTAGGAGAAGTAAGAAGCTGGCCGGCAAAAGGGGGCCGATAAGGATTTTCGGTGTCATTGTTTGTTTTCGCAGGGCCTTGGAGAAGGAGGATGTACCATTTTCGGCAGGGCTCAAGTTTCCCCCAAAGAAGGAAGAGATCTGCAAGAGGGCAGTTGGAGTTCAGCGGGGAGTCGAAATAGAGCCGGCGGCCGAGAAACATCTTAGGGTGCTGATGTGAGGAAAGACGACGCCCGGTTCTAAAAATCTTGTTAAGACTGGCTCTGAGACTCACTATGATATATTTTTTTTTCTTTAATTTTGTTTTTAAAATGTTGTAAATAAATGTGTGTTGTCCATCAAATCCTGATGTGCCTTAATTTGGGTTATGCATCCCAACGGCATTGCACGAACATACCTGCCCCAGTACAGTAGGCGGGCAGGTCCCATGTTAACGTAGCACACCTAGAAAGAGGGTGTGTTACACTCAGTTTAAATGAAGCATTTTTTTGTACGGGTCTTAATAGTTCACCAAACTTAGTTTTTATGTGTGAAACTCTTTTTGTTGTCTTTAAAAGTTATAAGATAATAACTAGTTCATGTATTTCTTACATTTGTTTTCCAAAAGAGCGATAATTCTACAATTAGGGTTTGACTTCCTTTATTTTTTTTTAATTACTCCAAATAAAAGAGCAACTTGTTAAGAAGTCAAGTTTTTCTTCACTAGATTTATCTTTTTTTTCTGAATTAAAGAAATTAGAATTTTTTTCAATCTTTATCTCATAAGCTCCGTTTACATGTGCTAGTCAAGTACCCTTCATTTTACCCGGGTAGAGGGATTGTGCTTGGAGGTTAGGAGAAACCCGTTTACATGATCAATTATTTCTAACCTCCATTTTGCCAGGATCGTCACTAGAAGTCACACGATCATACGGGAAGGCAATCTCATCATTCCGTGCTTATACTACTTCTTGGCTGATTAGCTACTGTTTACTTGCTTCTGTTTACAAAATGCGACAGCTACACCACAAAAACTGAAATGTTCCATTAGCCCTGTGTCAACATACATCATAAAAAAGTTTTAAAATATTATTCAACCTTATTACCTAGATATTAAGGGTTCTCAAATTGTTATTAGACAATTGATACATTTTAGCATATTTCAATTTTTATTGTTGAATTAAGAAATGTTGGTGGTACAAATCCACTAAATCCGAAGTTTCCTTTTCGGACCAGCGCTCAATTTTTATTACACCTTTAGCAGCAGCGGAGTCGGCCATTTTAGAATAAATAGTCTATAAGCGCAAAGGATGATGGGAAATGAGAGTAAACTGCAATTACCCGGGTAGAAAGGTAGGTTCATTCTACCCCTCAATTTTTTCCCTAGCTAGGGATAATTCTTGAAAGGGGAGTACAATTCACGGATCTATCCTGTGCCTTTGGCACATGTAAACGGGGGCTATAGATACAAAATAATTATTCAAAATTTTCTTTAAATAATTTTGTCATTGAAATGTAATTAAATAATACAACTCCTATGACATTTTCTTCGGGATATTTTAAACAACCATGATCCAGATTTTTAGTAAGAAGAATTTTAATTATCTTTTTGTACTTTTTCCTAATTCAACATAAATTTATTGCTACAATTATTACATTTCAAAATAAAATGAATGCTGTACATTGAAACATAAACACGTACAATTAATTATGCAATTTTTAAAAGTTTGCATTGAATTATACAGAAATAAAGACATTAAAATAAATTTATACAAATAAGCCAAGATAAAAGCAAATTATTCAAATGTGTTCATTTGATATTAATAAATACTAATAAAAATTGTCTCAAATTTAAAACAAAAACAGATTAATATAGCATTTATTAATTTCCTTAAAAAAAATATTTATTTAGTTGTTCTTTTAAAAACACATTCAATTATGTTTGATTTTATAATAAGAACTCAAATCTCATTTTTGTTATTATATAAATAAACTAAAATGTATAAATAAATGTTAAGATATTAGAAAAACCTTTCAAAAGCATTTTTAAAATAAATATTCAGACAAATACAATTTGGATGATGTTTGTCTGATTAATGGTTATCAAATATTTGATCTTATATAACAGAAAGTTTAAAAATAACAAAAAAGAAAAAAAAGAGCATAACTTTAGTTATTAAGGTAAGTTTACCGTTACTCTCTTGTCTTTTTATGAGAAATTCCTTGTTAGAAATTAGATCATACAAATAATGCTGAATTTGCTTGAAATCTTAAAAGTTTTAAATGGAAATATTAATTGAGAGAAAATAATGAAAGTTCCAGGTTGTAATTAAAACTTTTGCTAGCTGTCTAGCATGAAATTAGATTATTTCTGGCATAAATTTCCATTGTTATTATATAGATTTTATAATTAGCAGTGGAAATACAACACTTAAAATACATAACAAAAGTTATATATAATAAGTGTTTCCGTAAGAAAAATTTGGATGTTTCTGCTCAGAAAGTTAATTTTACAATTTTGATATAAAAAATTTCATCAAAATTAATTCTGCAATTTTGAGAATAGTACTGTAATTTTCATAGCTACAAGATATTCTTAATTTGCATTATTTTTAGCTTCGTTCTGAGTTCTGAAGTGAAAGCTGTCAAAATCTTTAACTAAACCTTTCTTTTTCTTCAAATGTTAAATAAAAATGATTAAATTAGGAATATTTTTCTACATAAAATGTTTTTCATTTTTATTTCAAAATTACTAAATTATATCTATATTAATTGGAGCTTATTTTATATTAATGTATTCTATAAAATAATAAAAATTTATTGTAATTTTTATTTTAACTAAAAAAATATAAGGAATCAGTGTCTGTGTCACTCTATCAGCAGCATATATTTTACTCTTCCTCCTCTTCTTATCAAAAACTGAAAATTGTGATGATTTTTTTTTAAATCTTATCTAGAAAATATATGGTTATTTTCCAAAATATATAAATATTATTTGGAATGTTTACTATCTTTTTCGTATTATTTTAAGACAATAGATGGCGCCAGTAGTATCATAATTATAACTTGTACTTTATCATGATGGTACTTTATATGTATCTTGAAATTTTTACGAGTCTAAATTTTTTAAATTCAAATTTGCTTACAAGATTCGTGTAAAAAATTCTAACCACGTTTACTCTATGCCTAGGATTAAGGAATTTAAACAATAAATTTAAATTTACTAGGTGAGTAGAACTATAAGTACGCCATTTTCTTAAGCCTAATTGTTATACATGCATTTAACTTCCTTTAATAATTCACCGGTTTGTGAATTTTTGTTATAAGAAATTTATTGTGTGTAAGTGTTTTATTCTAAAAGTTTATGGCTTGAGATGTGTGAGTTTAATATAAAATTTTCTCGATGAAATATTTTTATGTATCTCCGTATGTTGTTGGAGTTGCCCGTTTTTCTCTTTAATTTTTACTATGGTATAGGTTTACTATATTGTTACTTAAAGATAAGATAATAATGCGCTGGTTAATTTACTTATATTAAAACTAGTGTATTTGATCAAATACATATTGCTTGAGTGAAAGTGTTATTTTTTCATATTTGTCCTTAAATGTTTGGTACTTCATAATGAAGGTACAAATCATTGAAAAGTTTGTTGTTAGATTATTTTTAGTAAACAATGATGGGAAAATGGTGTAATAAAATTTTAAAAGTATGCAGCAATAAAGCCATACGCACATAGTGAATAATAAGCCACATTTACATTTTCCGTTTTTGATATTTTTTATAGTTTTTAAAAATGAAAGTAAATTGTAACATTACTTTTATTTGTGGGTGTTTATTGAAATTAACTAGTTTGTTATCACGCCATACAATTTCTAAACTTTTTTAGGTAACCAGATGGGATAATAAGCAAATTTAAAGCATTGAATTCAATACAAATTAAAATTAAATAAAATATACTGTGTATATTAACATATTCCTATATTTCTCTATGTGTTCTTATGCCATATGCTTTTACTTACTATTTCGTTGTAATTTGACTATCAAAATGTAATTTGATAAAGCTACTCGTAAATTTTTGAATGTAAACAAAGCCAATAACTGAATAAAATAAATGGAATAAAATTTGGTTTTTCAATAGATGTTTTATAAAAGCCTGCAAGTTTGAAATTTTTTTAATGTATCAAACTTGGAGAAATTTTATTTAAATTGTTTTTAGCTTTTGACATTTATATGAACTTTTTTCAATTAAGTATGGAAACATGTAAATGATCTTTTGCTTCTTAAAGTAGTCTCATTTTTCTGTGTATTAATGAGTTTCAAACCAGCTGCAGTGAGTTTTATGATTTGGTATAATTACTTTTTTATAATTAGATTTATGCTTTGTGTTATTATATAATTTAGCTATTTATACTCATATGATATCAAAGTTATTTTAATATCATCAAGAATAATTAGGAAATTTAGAAATTAGTTTGATGTTATGTGGTTAATAAAGAATCGGTTTATATTATACTAAAACACTAACTTTTTACCTGATTTATATTGCCAATTCAAACTACCAAAGTAGACAAACTGGATTTCAAGTTCTGTAATACTCTCTTTACCTCCCATTACATAAAATGAATTCCACCAGTCATAATCATTGTACTACCCCTACTACATACTGTCTGATAACAACTCCTAAATTCTTGGAAAGCACATGCTATCTATTTACACTTTTTTATTGGTATTACTGTGCCGACTGATTCCTAATTATCTTGTCTTTGGAATATAGGTTTTCAAAGAAGTGAGAAAAAAAATGATTTAAATCAATAATTAAAAAAAAAAAAAATCAACTGATTTAAATCATTGTAACCCTGATTTGAAATGATTGTTTTTTTTTTTATTTTTATTTTTTTTTTTTTATTTATTTATTTTTTTTTTTTTAAATCTGGTAAAACTATAAGAAATATTTTATTTTCAGACACAGCTACTGAGATTTATGAGAAAAAGTGTGAATTATCATCTTTGCAGAAAAGGAATGAAAGAGGCGAGACTCCTTTGCATGTTGCAACTATTAAAGGAGATATAACTAAAGTTCGTCAGCTATTAAAACAAGGGGCTCGTGTGAATGCTATAGATTTTGCAGGTAAATATGTTTGATTCTGTGTTTTTCTTAATATCTGTAGTACTTTTTTCAAGATGGTTGCTTGGCAATGTCTTTCCCCACCAGTAATTTCAGGTTTTAATATCACTGTTGACATGGATTCTAATAGATATTTGGAATTAGTATCAATCAGTTAGTTCTAGTCAAAATTATTCTCTGATTATGCAACAAATTGTTAACTGTAATTCTCAGAACTAACCTTCTTTTATGTTTTTTATTCTTGTAGTTTTAATTTGGTGTCTCCAGATATATCAGTTTTTTTCCCAAGATTATTCATAAATGGGCACAGTTTTTAGATTATTTTATTCCTTTATCTTGGTGCCTGTTCATACAATAGTTCCTCTTAAATTGTTGTTGTACACCAATGCAAGGCTCTTTAAAAAGATCCTGAAAGAAATCCTTTCAAGAAGGATTCTTGCAAAAGGTCCTATTCATAAAATAATTCCTCTTAAATACACCAATGCAAGGCTCTTTAAAAAAGTCCTGAAACAAATCTTTTCAAGAAGGATTCTTTAAAAAGATCCTGTTAGTGCAATAGTTCCTTAATTTGTTACCATGTTTCAAATTGTTACTATACACCAATGCAAGGCTCTTTAAAAAGGTCCTGAAAAAAATCTTTTCAAGAAGGATTCTTTAAAAAGGTCCTGTTCGTGCAATAGTTCCTCTTAATTTGTTACCATACACCAATGCAAGTCTTTTTAAAAAGGTCCTGAAAGAAATAGGGTGTTTTAATATTTTTGTATATTCTTTTTACTATTTAAAGTTGAACTTTTAAATTTCAGTATATATATGCAGAATTGCTCTATACTGCCTGTTGGGCTCTATCTACATTTCAAAACATTTCATTTATAAATTATTTTAGATAGAAATAATGCCTTCTTTGATGTGGAAAATCCACAAACAGCTCAAAATAAATGTACTTAAAAGTCCATCTGTTGGAGGGTTGATTTAATTTTGTATCTAAGATGAAGCAGTTGATTATTTTCAATCTGGGGAGAACAAAATTTAAGGGGCCAGATAATAAAACTGTCAAACTTCTTAAAGGAAAATATTGATACAATAGGAAATTAGAACAACCAATTTGAGTTCTTTTAAATGATTTGCCTTTTGTTCTGTTGTTATGCCCTATCACTGGAAGGGCAGCCTGCAATATTTTGTAATTTTTATGTTTGGATTTATTTTTAATCTGTCCTAATCTTCATAACTTTATCAGAAGTATCCCGTAAAATAGGAATGAATTTTTTATGTCATTAATAGTTTTATAAAAATCAAATTCGCAGTAGCTGAAATTCCATTCAATACCAAAAGTAAAATATAACTATTTAAAAATATAAGTTAAATAATTTTTTTAACAGAATCTTCAAAAGTTGTTAACAGGTTGAAACTAGAATTGAGTTTAATAAAACAGTATTAAATTTTTAAAAATTATATACGAACTAACGCTATCACTTTTAAAATACACTCATCAACAAAAAGAAATATTAATAAATTTTTTATGTTTAAAATATGCTTTCATCATGATAATATTCTACAAATACAAATAAAGGGATTATCTAAAGGTTTTAAATTATATTTATCTCTGAAACATTACTCTTCAAATTATAACTTCGGAATTTTTCTAGAGTAGTGTTTGTAAATTTGTATGTATCAGAAAACCCATCCTCTCACCTTTGCAAAAAGAATTATCAAAATTTTATCTTTACATTGATTTTTTTTATTTAATAATAAGGGTTGTGTGAGAAATATTTTTATTTGTGCCTTTTCTGCTTAATTGATCAAAGTGCATTAATAATAGGATTGATTTTTTATTAACACAATTTATTAACTTTGAATTTGAAATTTTCTGCAAAATATTTTCTATTCAAGAAATATTTTTTGGTGACAAATATATTAAAATTGTAAAAGTTATTGATCAAAAAGTGTTAAAAATATGAGATTAAAAAACTTATAATTTACATACTTAAAAAAGTTTCAGTAATTCTTATGCTAAAAGTTTCTACTTCTGATGTAGAGAATTTTTTTTTTCTCCATTTAGACTAATTCAGTCAAAATTTGAAAATTTCATGAAAGATTAGGTTTGCAATAAGCTGCAAAGCTTTGTTTCAATGTTAAACCAAAATTCTATTTGACACAAATTTCTATAATAAAGTTTTCTGTAATTTGATATAATAGTTATTTTTATTATTATCAGCAAAAATATATAATAAAATTTAATGTGATTTGATGATATAATAGTTTATGTACTATCATTATTTACCTATTATAATTAATTATTATTTATCTGTAGTTATCATGATTTTGTGTTAGGAAAAAATAATTAGTGCTAGAATATTAATTATTCTTCTGGATGTTCTCTTTTATTTACAAATATGCAAATATTATGTGATTAAAAAAGAAGGGTAGAAAATACCTACATGGTTTCCGCGCACCTGGAGAGTTAGGGAAAGTCGTGGAAAATCATGGATTTAGACAGTGGATTAATTTTGTCATGGAAAGTCTTGATTTTTCAAGTAAAATGAGTAAAAGTCATGGAAAGTCGTGGATCCGATAAACTACCGATTAAAAAAAAAATGCATTGAATTGTTTAATTCTATTTTTACTTGTCATTTGGCTGAAGTTACTGAGTTTGGTATTTATCTATTATCCTATTGACCAAGTAAAATTGGTTCACCAAGGAAACTCAAAGCAAGAAAGCTTAATGGGTGGGTAAATGTATATTATTCTGGTTTTTCTTAATTGTAGATTAAAATTTTATTAATATAATATATATTTTTTAATAAAAAATGAGTTAAGATTTTTGCATAAAATATAAGTTTATCTCTAGGGATATTGTATATAAACATTATAGGGTTATATTTGGCTATTATTCATGGTCACCTGGGTAATACCAAAGTAGCCTGAATTCAAATTGGAAACATTTTGATTGAAAAAAATGCTATAAGATTAAACTTAGGTATGTAGATACAACAATTTATTTTTATGTATGTGAGTTTATTAACACTTATAAAGTAAGTTTATAGTTTTCTTATGATAAAATTCCTGTCATTTCTCTAAAAGCATATATTTTATTTGTATGTACATCAGAAGTTATATTCTTATATACTTTAATGAAAGCTTTTTAAAGTCATGGAAAATGATCTGCTAAATCAGGGAAAGTCATGAAAAGTCATGGATTTGAAAAATTTTATTTTGGCAGATACCCTGTGCATAGTTTAAAACAAATTAACAAGTTTTTGCAATTTGATATAATTATTTGTGCAAACTGTGATAAAAAAAACTGTTTGCAATTCTTGATAAATATATTGCAAATTGTGATAATTAGAAAATTCTTGGCCATTAAAAAAGTGTGAGCATTTCTATTGTATTATAATTTTATTGTAATTTACAGGGTGGACCCCACTGCATGAGGCATGTAATCATGGGTGGTACGAGATAGCAAAATTATTGTTACAGTTTGGAGCAAATGTTAATACCCCTGGCTTAGAAAAAGATACACCCTTGCATGATGCTGCAATTAACAAACATGCTAATGTAAGTTGCTACATTTAAAAAAAAAAAATTCCAATTTAAGATTTTTAATTTTCAGTATATCTGTAATATTAGTTTTGTAACTTCATCTGTTTCTGAATATTAAATATATATAAATTTTTTTATTGTATTTCTTTTAAATTAATTTTACCATTCTATATGTAGTTTACTAATAATCAGTTTTATAGTCCGTCTTCAATAATTCTTCGCCATATTTTATTTGTGAATCCAACTAGATTGTTAAACTAAAATCTATTATGTTTTATTAATATTAGTTAATTCCTTTCAAAGTGAAATAATTTTAAATGTTTTTATGGTTATTTTCATAAACTAAGCAAAAGTTTAAATGATTGTTATTTTGAGGAGTAATTATCATGCATTACTATTTAGTATAATTTTACCTTAATGATGAATGAAGTTCTTGTTTTCACTTAGATTGTTAGCCTGCTGTTAAAATATGGTGCTGACCCTCTCCAGAAAAATGCTAATAGGAGAACACCTCTTGATGTTGCTAGATCTTCTGAAGTTTCAAGTCTTCTAAAAGCTGCTATTCAGTCAAAAGAGGAGCAGCACTTAAAAGGTAATAGGTGTAAGGTTAATGCATAATTTAAAATTACATTTTATTAGGATCACAGTGTGCTTAAAATTCAGTATGGTTTTCCTAAAATGATACCTAAATAGTTAAAGCAATTTGGAAGTATAGATAGTCTCGGCAAAGTAATGAGATTTTGTGGTTATTTGAACTTTTTAGAGGATAGAATTCATAAAGTTAGGAATGAATGGAAACTGTTAAATTTTTATAGGAGTATACTTAAAGAATTAACTATGTCTATAGGGGGATCCTCAGTAAGAACTGACTGCTATCGGCAAACAGTTACCAGTCTGATTCTTTTGACAGAAAGAAATACAGCAATTTTGTAGCATTAAACATGTTCCTAATTTTAAATGTTCTCATGATAACATGGAAATGTTATCATCGGATCAACTTCTGTTGATCATAGTTGTCAGAATCCACTGACTAGGGTTCCTTTTAATGTCCCTCTAATTAAAATATGGAAAAATTTCTTTACCTTTCATGTTGAATCACAGTGGTGTCTGGGCCAAGAAGACAAAAAGCTACTACTTCCATACGGCACACACACCAAACATTTTATTCTTGCTTTCTCTGCAAAAACTCTAAAAAACATCACATAAATACACTTCACACACTACATGTACTTAGAATTCCATCATTATATTATTTCCCTTGTAGAGCGCCCTCTAGTGGGAAAAAAATCTCTTTGGGTTGCAGACATGGAAAGGTTTCTGTAATGATGAATTTGAAAAGAGGATTTTCAGTTAACAGCTGTATGTTAGTAAAGAATAAAATGAATTTTAAAGAACTAAACCCCCTAGAGGGCTGTCAGTTCTTTAAAATTTAAGAATGGTAAAAGACTCAATCTAAGCACCATGGAGGTATTGAAAATGTACTAATTACTAAAGCATTACTCTCTTATTACAGGGTTCCCACAGTCCTTAAAAGTCCTTAAGAACTTCTTAATTTTAGCTTTCATTTTTAAAGGCCTCTAAAACTACTTAATTTTCATCAAAGATCCTTTAAAACTCCTTAATTTTGAAATTGGAACACTATCAATTTCATCCATGAAAGATATAAAAGAAAAAGTAGCCGAGTTACAGAACATGAGGGAAAAAATTTCTGATGCTAAAAAAAGAAATCTGTTGAACTTTCAAAATGAAATTATTTATGTATGCGAATTTGCACTATTGGAAATTTTTTGTAAATAGTAAATAAATATTTGTTAAAGTTCATAACATTCTTTTACATTTTCTAGCCAAAAGTGCAGTATTAATAGTAAAGAAAATCCTCAAATACATACATGTCGTCAGTATATTACTGTACTAATTCAAAATTCCTTTCCTTGATATCCTTAAAAAATTATGAAAATACTTTCAGTTTATTACTACTTTTTATGGTCACGAGCTAGAAAACTTATTTGACAAATAATCTTTCGCATACTGAAAAGGTTTATAGTAAAAGTCAGCTGCCCTTTACTAATAGCTAACAGTCGTGCAGATTTTAATGAAACGAAGCATGTAGGGCGGGGGTTTTGTAGATATTTCAGTTACTTATGGAAGTTTAATTTTCTTTGGATTGAATGTAATAGAAAAGTCTAAAACTTTCTTCTTTCCCAGGAATAATCAGTCGGGTATAATCAGTTAGTATATGTGTATGTGTTTGTGTATATATATATATATATATATATATATATATATATATTAGAGTCAGTTTTAAACTCTCAGAAAGTACTGTTTATAATATTGTATTTTATTCTCAATTTATTTTTATTTTGATCATTCAAAAAAGTTTAGATGTACATTTTTCAAAATTAGCTTTTGTCAAATAGATTTTTCTTATATTAATTTTTATACATTTTTAAAAACTTAATTCTGAAATATCGTTGGGCATTTATTGAACATGCTCTGTCTGGTTCATAATCGTTAAAGTATGTTCCTCAGGAAATAGGGTTTATGTCGTTATGCCATGTATTTCAAGTAGGTCCTTATAAAAAGTTACTTTGGCCCTTAAAAGTTCTTTAATTTTTAGTGGGAACCCTGTATTAAAAAAGAGAAAATTAAAAAATTTATAGAGAATATATGCATAAAATGATAGACACACCAACAAAGGAAGGAAAAGAAAAACTGGAAAGTGAAAGCACAGAAAAGTAAGATGTGAGAAAAAGAAAAAGCTGGTCTTGATGTTAAGAAAAAAAGAAAAGAAATAGCCAAAATACTTTAATGATTGAGACTTTGGCTTAGAAGTAAGGACAAACAAATTGAATAAAGCTTTAACATAAAAGGCAGGTGAGAATTAATGTTGCAAGGATCTGTTTAACTTAAAAACCATTGAAAAAATGCTGTTTAAAAAAAATAGTTAAGTTTCTAAAAAAAAAAAACTGAAGAATTCTAAAATGTTAAAAAGTTAAAATCTTAGGTTTATGCACCTTTCGTTTTCAATTCAAATAGTATAGTATTTATGAAAATTCTTGTTTGTAGATGAATCTAAATGTTTTTAGATTGTAAGTACTTAATCAGTAAGTGGATTGTATAACATCATTTGTAATGTCAGAACAAATCCCTCGAATTCCTTTTTAAAATTTTGAAAATTTTCTCTGTGATCCTCGATTTTATTTTAATTTCTGATATGCATTCATTAAATTTTCTTTTAATGTTATTAATAAAATTTCCACTTCTCCTCTTAAGTTAGAGTGTATGAATATTCTTCAGATAAAACTAATTTTAATAGCTTAATGAAGGTCCGAAGAATTAAAGTAAAAAATATTTTCTTGAAAAAAGTTTGAAAAATGCACATATTGTGTAATAGTGTCAGTGTTTCAGTAGCATTTAAGTGTCTTAAAATTGCTATTTATAGTTAAGTATCCAGTCGATGCAATAGTTTTATTTATTCATTTTTATTTAGAATATACTAATTCAAAATTTATTTACTGTATTGTTTGTGCGTTTTTCTTTATAATATTACTAGCATATAGCCCATCATGTGATGGGATCAGTAAAATTTTTAATTTTCTAGAATTATAAAGTACCCTCTAAGGCAGGTAAAAAACCTGGTTTGTTTTTTGGCTGAAAATTATTTGGTACACACTCAATAATTTGTTTATCTTTATTGACTGCATGTTAGTTGCCAACTTTAATTTTTATTGTCCTATTACGTGATAGGATAGACAGCAGAGGTTTTAGTATTGACAGTGATTATTTGGCGGTATATATGAATGATGTGCAAAATTTAGCGAATCGATTGCAAGCCATGTGGTTATTTATAAAAAAACAAATACACAAACGAACAAAATTCTTAATTTTTGAAGATATATAACTTAAACGCTAAATATTTATTAGTCCGTGAAATAGACTTCTAGACTTAAGAAAATAATTTGTTGTTAATGGCGGTGATAAAATGTTCATTGCAGCAATAAATAATTGATGATTTCATTTAAAATTAGTACATATGTACCTAATCTGTTATTTAATAAAAAATATAAAAGAAAATTATTTACGTAACATCCAAGTTCAGTGATAAAATGTATGAAAATTGTAAAAATACTACTCCTAATCAATAGCAGGTATGCAATAGATGTGAAGTTCTCTCGAAGAAAAACACTCGAAATGCCAGAGGCTAACTCGTTTATTGAAAATAACATTACTATAAAAGAAACATTAAGAACTGTACACTACTTGGTAGCAACTTGCTACCTACAAATAAAATGGACATCCCCTACAAGGCGGCCACGAAAGAGCATCAAGGCTTGCATTTGCCGGCGGCTTAAATACAGTCTTCACTTGCTTATCTACAATACAGCCACGTGCTATCTAAAGTTTAACATACCGCCCAGTGAAGTGGATTAGAAGAATTATCTCAACTGGTGTGTAGGTTTGACGTCACTAAGTAATCTTTACCGGGAGTGATTTCTTAACCGGAGGGAAAACACCTTCCAGGTATGCAGTATGACATCAATAATGTCAACAATATTTAGATAATTTAAAATAAGAAATGATTAAAGGAGATGGTTAAAGGAATGATGTCATAATATTAGAAAAAATGTTACTTTTACCTATTTATTATGCGATAAATTTATAAATTTAATGTTCTGCTCTTAACTGGGGACAACAGAGCTTGAAATAATGGCATTAAACACTCGAAAAGGGGGGAAGGGGTGGGTTTCCAACGTTTTTTGCTCGCTTTTTGAATTTTGCTAACCCAAACTCATCAAAAATATGATATGGATGCCTCTATCCATTCCAGGTCCAAACACTTGATAAATTTGTGGACAGACAGACAAATAACTTAGGCTATTATTATTATATACTTAAGATAACTATCAGGATCTAGTTTTGTAATTTAAACCTCGAATCTGCTTAATTTCTTATAAGCAGTGAAAAAAAATTTCAAAGAATTATATTACTTTTTAGAATGTTGATCCACCTATACATTGGTATGAATGCCTTAAAACTGGTATTTTATACTTACCCATTTTAAAATTTTATGTAATTATGCTCTCTTTGTGGGCTCTCAATCTTTTCCTTATGTTGAATGTTTTCTTTGCTGAATCCAACTATTAGAATCGTTGTAAATGTTTTGTGGCATTTTCTAGATAAGGCTGCTCTTTACCAAGACCACCTCAGAACACCTGAGGTTGTTGTAAACAGGCAGAGCGGAAAGTCACCCTGCCATCCTCTATCAGCTTTATGTGAGCCTACCATGAGAAAGAATTCACCTCAAAATCAAACACATAAAGGTATTTATTTTATTTACTGTAAATATTTTAAACAGTGCATTAAAAGTAACAAACTGGATTTTGTAATATCTTTTTTGACTGATTTCCAAATAAAAATTAGAAATCAGTTTCTTTTATAAATTATATTATGAGAAAATTTGCTTCTACTGAACTTTTCATATAAGTACTTGTTATACTTTATATACATACTTGACATACTTATGAATATTAACTTTCTTCCTACTCTCTCATTTTACTAATGAAGTTTTTAGAACTTAATTTTGCTACTGGATAAATTTAGTAAAGTTTAGCTATTATTTTGCTGATATGATAAAAATACTATCACACATAATAATTTATGACTCTCTACCAGCAACCACCATGAGTCATTACTGAACAAACCATCTCATAGATTATTAGGGCATTGTGATAATTTTTAAATTGATTAATCTTTGACTATTATTCAGATTTTCATTTTTTTAAGCTATGGTTTGATTTCAAGTAAGCGTAGCTATAGTGTTTTAATAGCTATCTACTCTGTATGAGTATGACGTAGGGCTGGACAATATTTGAATTTATTTTTGATATATTTATATGTTCTAATTCATATATCATTTTATTATAGTGCTGTGAATATATAGCTGTTTAGTAGTATATACTCATATGTATTTATGCATGTTGGTTGATTATCTAGAAATCAAATTCAATATCTTATTTAAAAAGATACATAAATTAAAATTTTTACATATTGCTTCAAAAGATGGGAATATTTCCTCGGCAGGTCTGGTGTAAAATAAATGCTTATTATTTAGAAAAATTTATTTTTATTTGGGGGGGGGGTTAGTAATGAGCACTGTAACTCTACATTGCATAAGGTAATTAAGACCCGGGTCTAATCCACATGGTTTCCGCGCACCTGGAAAGTCATGGAAAATCATGGATTTAGACAATGGATTAATTTTGTCATGGGAAGTCTGGATTTTTCAAGTAAAATGAGTAAAAGGTATGGAAAGTCATGGATCTGCTAAACTACCGATTTAAAAAAATGCATTGAATTGTTTAATTCTATTTTTACTTGTCATTTGGCTGAAGTTACTGAGTTTGGTATTTATGTATTATCCTATTGACCCTATTGCCAAGTAAAATTGGTTCACCGAGGAAACTCGAAGCAAGAAAGCTTAATGGGTGGGTAAATGTATATTATTCTGGTTTTTTCTTAAATTGTAGATTAAAATTTTATTAATATAATCATTTTTTTTAATTAGTTAAGATTTTTGCACAAAATATAAGTTTATCTCTAGGGATATTGTATATAAACATTATAGGGTTATATTTGGCTATTATTCATGATCACCTAGATAATACCAAAGTACCCTGAATTCAAATTGGAAACATTTTGATTGAAAAATGGCTATAGGATTAAACTTAGGTATGTAGATACAACAATTTATTTTTATATATGCTAGTTTATTAACACTTATAAAGTAAGTTTATAGTTTTTTTATGATAAAATTCCTGTCATTTCTCTAAAAGCATATATTTTATTTGTATGTACATCAGAAGTTTTATTCATATATACTTTAACGAAAGCTTTTTAAAGTCATGGAAAATTATCTGCTAAATCAGGAAAAGTCATGGATTTGAAAAATTTTATTTTGGCAGATACCCTGTATGTATTTATGCATGTTCGTTGATTATCTAGAAATCAAATTCAATATCTTAATTTAAAAAAAGATGCATAAATTTAAATTTTTATATATTGCTTCGAAAGATGGGAATATTTCCTCCGCACATCTGATGAAAAATAAATGCATATTATTTAGAAAAATTTAATTTATTTTTATTTAGGGGGCGGGGTTAGGGTTAGTAAAAAGCACTGTAACTCTACATTGCATAAGGTAATTAAGACCTGGATCTAATCCAAGTTGCAGTCTTCTGACACTGCAGCATCTTTACTTTATTCTGGTAGTTTAAGTTTTGCATCAATTTTTCTATACCTGAAATCATCAAAGTTGTTACACTGATGTTTGCTATTATTCAGGGAGAGGGGGGGAGATTAGTGTTTGAAGGATTACAACTGATTATTTAACTTTTTATTTTATTCTTTTTCTTTTAGGTGCAGAAAAACCCACCTCCCCAAGATTGACTCTTCGATTTCAATCCATTAGATCGAGGGATGACAAAAATACAAGTAGTGCCAAGGTTACTGACATTAGCACATCTCAACCCAAATACCCATCCTATTGTGTCACTATGGAAGCTAAAGGCGATGTTTATGATTTTCGCAAAGATGATGCCATAGTTTCCTCTACACAAAATCTTACAAGCATTTCTGAAAATGACGAGACTGCTGTTAAATGTGATGATGTAAGTAGTACATCCAACAAAGAGGTAGAAGAATGCAGCAAAGATAAAAAGCCTGAAGAATCAGAAGCATCGGAGAAACTTGCAACTGTAGAAAAAATGGACACATCAGAAAATACTATTTCATCAAAGGCGAACGGGGGTAGGGTTAACTGTGAACTGAACACTAAAGATAAGGAGAGCTCTAGTGATGTCGAAAAAGAGGAAAGCCGTCGCAAGAGAAGGAAAAGTAATGATAGTATTCAAAGCCGTCATAGTACAACGCGAGGTCATAAATCTCCCTCCAATAAATCTCAACCTGATAGTCACAATGATCAGAGAAGTCCTAAGGCTCGTAAAAGAGGCAGTCTATCCAGTTCAGATACCGAGAGTAATCCTAGTGATGCCGAACCCATGTCAACAGAGACAAATTTAGAATCTGGAAGTTTTAATGGATCATCGAGTACTGTTAATCCTCATTCACCTAAAGTTCCTCCTCTTAAAATTGTCATTCCATCAGGCACTGGGAGCTTAGAGTTGGAAACTCGCGAGCGCAGCAAAGTGTCCACTTCCAAACAAGCATTGCCATACGTTGTAAATACCACTACTTCGGACACTATAGACACGGATTCTGTTTGTGGATCCTTTTCAGGAGATGGGAATCGAGAGACAGGAAAGTCTGAAACCTCTAATAAATCAAAAGACGATGGCCATGCACCAGAAGAGAGATTCCAACGTGTTACTCGCAGTAGTCAACGGATGCAGGCAGCCATGTCGGGGACTTCGAGTCAGTGTCATAGTTCTGAATCGACTCATTCGAATGTGGTTTCCTCAAGTAGTCAGAAAGGAGATGTATCGGGAGAAAGTTCGAATGATGAACAAATGCAAATTCAAGTAGATGTTCATCCTCGAAAGAGAAAACTGCGTACTAAAGAAAATGCCAATGAAAATGGATCTCAGAATCCTTCTTGTGCTTCTTCTAGCAGTGAAGACTCTCAACAACAACATCAGTTATTGAATTGTTATCAAATGTACTTAAATATTAGAAAACAAGTATGTATTGATTGTTTTTAGAGAATGTTACATGATAGTCAGTCTTCTTACATGTTCTGTACATGGAAAGGGTCTCCTTTATTTTGCTATGATTTATCAATTTCAGTTTAAATGTTTCATAGCAAATATTGTTCCACCTTGTATCCCTTGATAAGTAGTTTCACTAGAAGAATTTGTAGTAATAATTTTCTTTTAATTTTTAGTGCTTTCTAAAAGTGGAATATCTCTATTCTAATTAGAAGCCATAAAAGGTGCACACGTTAATAAAACTATATACATTTATAGATTAAAAAAATTGCCTTCTTTATACTCAAATTTTAATATCGGATTAAAATGTTAGAAATAGTTGTGTGTCAAGTTAATTCTCTCTCTCTCTCTCTCTTTTTTAATTTTTTTTTTCTTTTTTTTTTTTAATAAATGAGTAATAAAGAAAAATAAAAAGATAATATAAATAAGCATCAGGATAAAATGTTGATAAAAATAGTCTTGTGCCAAGTTAATAATCATTTTTATATATTGAAGTATTTAAGTCTTTTCTTAACATTTTGTCAATATCTGTAAACATTTTACTATAGAAACTTATTCTCTTTAGTCATCACATATTTAAGACATTGTCTACCTTGTAGCAGAAATATAAAATTCTTACAGCTAAAATTGTGAAAATTAATGTTTGTAGTAATAACTTTAATAAGAAATTACCAAGGTTTCACATCAGTTGATTAAAACCAGCCATTTTTAAAAAGTATTTAAGTTAAATTATTTTTATTTAAAAAGTACTGTTAATCCAATAGAATTATCTATGCAGCCTTTAAATAGGTATTTATATTTTTATAGTAAATTTAAGCATAATTTATGGATTATATAGACAGCAGAGATACGCAGGCATTGAATTGCAACTAGAATATTTCATATCCTTATTTTTTAGAATGTGGTGAAAATAAATATCTTAAAAGCTGCACAGTGGAACCAAAATATTCTCAGAAAGGAGCAATTCCTTAATCCCCTTTATTATATACTTATCAATTGAGCACTGAACCAGGCCCATATGGCCGTGAGACCCTCCAAGCTTCTCCCGGTGGGGATAGGCACAAGTACTGGGCCACCCTGCCATGCAAGGCATACTAACTGGTGCCAAGAGTGCTTATTATAATATTCTTATATAGGTAAAGAGATAAATATTATGAAAGGAATGTCACAAAGAAAGAACATGTGGAAGATTGCAAATCTGAGGTAGATAGTGATATATTCTGTAATGTATTAAGTTTTGGTTTAAAAAATGTTAAATCTCAGCAATTTTTAAGCCAATACCTGAAACTAAAAATTTTGTTCAAAGAACCAACTTACATAATGCAACCCTTGCACAGTATGTATTTGCATGATAAAAAATTGAAATTTTAGCTAAAAGTTCTTCAACTTGTAACAGTGAAAAGGACTTAATCGTGAATTAAGTCTGGTACATGTAAAGAAAAAAAAATCTAGTCTTCATTACTCCAATAGTTTATTTATATTTTTCTTTGTGTGCTTTCATAAAATTTCATAATTATGAAAAGTGTACCTTTCAGTTTTTTCCCTTAAGAATTTTTAAAATTCCTTTATAAATATTTAAATTTCCATTTTATTTTGTGTAAACTTATTGTATATTTCCATGTATACACTGAGATTGTTTCGGATTTCTAGATTTTTAAAATTCTGAATTGAATGGGTCAGCTTATGAATACAGTGAACTTGCAAAAAAACTTTCCAGCTAGCTGGATGTAAGCAAGAGATCACAAAAATAGCACTATTTTATTTCTTTAACTTATATTGCTTAAGTCTAAGGAAAACTTAGTTTTAAATTAAATTACATTAGTTTGTTTTTTTTTCCCAAAATTTTTGTTGTGTAGCTGAAAAGTTGCACAAATCCTTTAAAGTATGTTTCAGAATTTGAGTTCAACAAACTCGGTTACTTGTAGTTATAAATGTAAGAATGTTCCTTCCCACATATCTTTTAGATCAAAATTAAACTGTCACAAAAGAAGACTAAAGATACATAGAACATATACAAGACAGCAAATAAGTAGGAAAAATATGCTTGCCGTCTAAAGAGGGTTTATCAGAATTTAAACTATTGTTTATGGTATTTAACACTTAATGTAAAAGCATTATTGGTCATTTTATGGTCTTGCCTTTTACTTTACAGCAATTTAATTGGGATAATATTTTACCTGTTTTAACCTGGAAGTAACAGCATGTTTAGACATGGCAGGGATTTTATATTTATTTCTTTCATTTCAGCTTTTATGTAATTATATAAATGTATATATGAGGCGCATCTAGAAAGTAAGTTTCCTGATGTCTTCCCCTTTAAAGTAAACTTAATTAGCATGTGTATTAATTGCACGTGTGTAACAGATCTATGGCGTATTAATCATATGCCAGCTGGACAAGAACCGATTCGTGCCAGTGGTGGGGTAGCAGTGGTCCGAAATGAAAACTCCAATTCCTTCTGCCGCCTGCATGGTTTGATCGGTGATCTTGAATTGCACAAAGCATTGCACCAATTGAAATTGATAGTCAGGTCTATGAGCTGAAACTGACATCCCAACACAAAACTCAACACTTAGGAGCAGCACTGACATTTCTGCTGCGGTATCACAATGATAGCGACGAGTTCCTCAACAGGATCGTCACGGGCAATGAGACTTGGATTTCGCACTTTATCCCAGAAACCAAGCAACAGTCGATGCTTTGGCATCATAGTGGACCTTCGTCAGGACCCAATTCAAACAGATGCTGTCAGTACGGTAAGGGATGTTCACAGTGTTCTGGGACAGGAAGGCTACTTTTGTTCACGGGTGGCATAGTTCTACGAGAGGTATACAAAAGTGGATCCCACCATACGACAAGTGTCTCAATTTTGATGGTGGCTATGTTGAAAAATAGCTGAAACAGTGCTGTACTTATTGCCAATAAATATGTCCGTAAAAAGTGTGAGTTCTTTTTTTTCTTTTAAATAAGGAAACTTACTTTCTGGATGCACCTCGTATTAAGGAAAAACACATGCTTTATTGATAGATTTATATTCCGAAATGATTCCTTCACAAGGTAATACTAAAAAATATTTATTATGCTTACTGTAATAGAAGTTTCATTTAGTCTTAACAGACTTAGCTATTTTTACTGTAAGTTGTATCTGTTGTAGATTTATTAAGCTTCAGACACTATTAGTGATTATTTTGGAAGTTTTAATGATGTAGATTCTTATTCAATGTTAAGGTATAAATGTGTGTATCTTGTTCTTTTATGGGAAGTGTTGTTGATCGCTTTAGTGGTACTTATATAAGGAAATGACTAGATGACTAATTTTTTCTTTGTTTTTAAAGAAAACAACTGACTTTTTAATTAGAACTATGTTATTTTTATATCTTAACATCAGTTGTTTTTTCTT
Source organism: Pardosa pseudoannulata (assembly GCA_032207245.1). Classification (NCBI taxonomy): domain Eukaryota; kingdom Metazoa; phylum Arthropoda; class Arachnida; order Araneae; family Lycosidae; genus Pardosa; species Pardosa pseudoannulata. The sequence continues at coordinate 209,371,818 of CM063498.1, read as the reverse complement.
TTTCTTTGCACTTTTCAACGTTGAAACAACTGAGCTAAGTTTTCTAAGGTATTACAGCTTTCAAAATACATTTAGGTATTTTTACTCTTTATAGTGTGACATATGTACCAATCTGGTGTGAAGTATTAATCGATTTTTGATATCCTTTAATTTAATTTCTAGCACTTTTATTTGAAGAAAATATTTTACTGTTATATTTTAGTTATATAATCACATATTGCATCCAAAATGTTTTTCTATAATCGTAGGTAGATAAAAGAAGGAAATCAATGTTCATTGTTCATCCCAAACCTCCTCAAGGTTATAAGGATTATCTTCTTAATAGGTGCTCATATGTTTTAGAAGGAAATGCAGCTAGTCGTATATCAGTCCCAATGGTAAGGAACTATTTTTTCAAATTGCTTTATTACCGTAATTTCACACGTATAGTCAGTGGACTATTTGTATTTAAAAAGCAAATTTCTTCATCCAAAGATAATCTGCTGGTGCGAACTATCTATTGGTTACTATACATTGCTCAAATCATCAAAATTGGTAGGGGATAAAGCATGTTGTGCACACAGCTGATGATCAAATGTAAACAAAAGCACGACTCACGAGATGTCAAGAAATCATCGTATCATACTGGTAATAAACCATGAAAAAAATACAGACCATAAAACACAGGGTTGGCAAAAACCCGGGTTTTTTCAGGGTTTTTGGGCTTTTTCGGGTTTTTACTATACTTTAATGGGTTTTAGATGATTTTTTGGAGATTTGAAAACTATTCAGGTTTTTTGTGATGTAAGAGGACAGGATATATAAATAATTGTATGATTAAAATGTTAATCACTTTTTAAAATTTAAAAATCAATTTTAAATTATGCAGAAGAAATCTAAATTAAAAGAAATTTTGAAATCTTAAAATAAATTTTTTTCATATTATAAAATTTTTCTAACATCAAAAAACTAGTTTTGAATGGCGATTATTTTATACTAAAAGTTGGCTTTGAAATAGTTGCATTTGTAGTTTTTTCTTTTCAATAAAATGTATTAAATTATTGCTCTATATTTATTAACAGTATTGTGTTATTAAAGCATTTAGAAGATATTTTTTTAGTTAATTTCTTAAATTATATATGATAAGTAGCAGAATTAATTATATATATTACCCCCATGTTTATTTATTTGCAGTTGTTATATGTACTTTTTTCCCAATTTTTCTTGTTCATTTTTCAATTAATTTTATCACATGTAATACTTCAATATTCTTATTTTTTTCATCATACATTCTTATTAACTTTGTTTAATTTAAATTTTATTGTATTTGTTTTACAGATAACTATTTTTCCCTGAAAAGTTTTTAAGTTTTTGTTTTTTCTAGCAGTTTAGACCCTCTCAAATTAAACAAAATCTAGGATCATTGTCAAAGATGAAATATGTAATATATATTATAGATTTAATTCAATATATTTAAAGATAAAGATTTTGGGAAGCCAATTTTAAAAACACCCACTTGGGTTTTTTCAAGTGTTGGGCAAATGAAACCAACCCTGATAAAGCAGAACAAATCAGTAGTAGCCAGTAGCACAATCTTAAATTGTGTTCTGGAGTACAGGAAAATATCGATAGTCACTATACAGCTCTGATTGACAACACAGAGTGAATGTGTTCAAGATTGAAGGTTGTGAGTCGAAGGTCATTTCACCACGAGGATCAGTCGCAACCGAGTGTTTTGATTTGTTGTAATTTTGGTCATTCATTATATCTTCAAAACATCGTTGCATTTTTACTGCTGATTTCAAGCTGAAAGTAATTCAGAAAGTCGACATTGAGGTTGATGAGAAAACAGCAAGAAATTTGTACAATGAAAATGAAATTATAGGTGACTTTGTTTTTTCCTTAATAGTCATTATTGCCTATATTTTAGAACTAGATTTGTGCTGAAAACCTTGCCTCAGAATTGGAATTATTCATATATTTCAGAATATCAGTGTAGGTAAGGAGTACACATAATCTGTCTAAAATTTTGTTACAAAATTTATCAAAGCTCATTAAATTTATAGAAAAAAAATTGTTTTATGACATTGATAGTTGTTACTAATTTCAGAATTCACTGTGTTATCTATTAAAGAAAAGCAGATTTCAATTTTCTAACAATTTTATCAATAAATTAGAAAAATGTTACTGATTATGATACCTATATAGTTCTTCTAGAGGTGTATCATAGATCTTTTGGTAAAAGACTTATTTATAGTACTTGTCCTTCAAAAGGCTGTCTAAAAATTTAGGAAACTTGTTCTGCTTGTTTATTAACACTAATATATTTATTCTTTTAATTAGATTATTTTAAATATCTAAAGATAATTTAGTTTTGTGATGCGATTCCTTCTTCTTTCAGATTTCGCCTCCTCAATCTCTAGAAGGTTCCATTAAAGATTTATTCATCCAGCAAGAAAAAGAGCGATATAAACTAAGGCTGCAACATTTAATTGAAAGGGTAAAGTAAATTGCTTAAAAACAGGGTTGAAGAAAAGATACCTTGCAATAAAAATAATTTTTGAATTTAAATTTAAGAGTGATAGTAATAATGTATAACTAATTAATATGTTAAATGATAGCGTATAATAATTTTTCTTAATTTTATTTTGTAAATTTAATGTAGGTTTGGTTTTGTAAGTAAGTCTAGTTGTACTTGTTAGTGTTAACTTATGTAGTTTTTTTTTTTTTTTTTCACTATTGATTCCCAAACTGTTGTGCATAACTTGCATGAATCCCCCAATTAGCTCATATACAGGGTTTGTACAACCGACTGTAATATGTTTTAAACAAATGTATGTAACATTTTACATGCTATCCCTATAAAACAATGTATATTTCTCAAGGTTTTGTATATTTCTGCAAAATACAATGAAAATATAGGTAAACTAAATGTCTACGGAAGAATAAAATAGCTTAGGGAAAATGCAACAGTATATTAATATTTACAAGGAATAGTAGTAGTTTCCTCTTTAAATATACTGAAATAAACTTCATTTCCCCCTCTCCCTTTTAAGAATTCAATGTCTATTATTATCATTTTATAGTTTTAAATTCATTAGTTACAGCCACCTAGGAAATACATAATTTAACTATAAATTTGTTTTTTAAATTATAGAGATTCTTCGGCTTTAGTATGATGATAATAAATTGTTAAATAAAATAGAAAGTATCTTGCAGTACTATATATAATTTTTTCTCTTAGGAAAAATTGGTATTGTCAGTTGAACAGGAAATTTTACGAGTACATGGAAGAGCAGCTCGAGCAGCAGCAAATCAAACGATTCCTCTGTCTGTCTGTAGTGTTTTGAAAGATGAAGAAATTTATAATGTTCTTGAGGTAGGTGTTTGTTTATTCTTTAACAAGTTAATTACTAATATACAGTGAAACTTCTCCGAGCGACGACCCTTCTAAACGGCCAATTTTTCGACACATAGACCTAATGGTAAAATAACCTGTATCAACGGCCACTTGACCCCTCTAAATGCCCACCAATTGGGATTGCCCCTTTCATTTTTTTGGGAAATTCTACTCATTCCATGCTTTAATTTTGAGCGAAAAAACTCAAGGTCAGGTTTATGGTCAAATGTAAGAGAAAAGAATAACTCCATTCCCGTGGTCCTCCTCCCCCCTTTCTTAGAAACATTAAATCTGTTATCTCTTTTGTATTCTTCCCACACCCTTCAGATAGGGAATCTCTAATGCACCACCCCCATAAAAACTGAGGGAGGAACTAGACCATCAGGCGTTGCAGGTATCCTAGGGCTTTTGTTTGGAATTCCAAAGGAAGAATTGCACCTCTGTCAGCAAAGATGTCACCCACGCCAGTTTCACATTACATTAGTTTGTCAGTGATCAGAGTTGCAACTATGTGGAAATGCGTTTTCCTAAATCTTGAGCAGCGAATTGAAGTTCTGCGTGAATATGAGAATGGCAAATCGCAATAAAGTTGAATTATTTAACTGCGGAAGAACGGAAATCAACAAATTCATTAAAGAAAAGAATCTGATTTTGAAGAGTACGAAGACTACAGAACAAAGAGAAATAAATTGTAGCCTTTTTATTAAAAAACGTAAGGAAGCGTGAAATAAAGTACTATTTTCTCTTTCGTTAAGTTTAAAATTTCATTTACAAAAGGAATATATGTCAAACTTGTTTATATTACGCATTATAGTAATTATCTTATAATAGTAAATAAAACCCTTCAGAGCGGCCAACCCCTCTAAGTGACCAAATATTCTTGGTATGGAGGGGTGGCTGCTCAGAGAGGTTTCACTGTATTTACGTGTGTGATTATAATAGATGAAGATTTTCTATTTCTTGTTTATCCCTCTTTCTTATTTTGCTTCTATTTCTCTTTCTGAAGGATGATAAGGATAAAAATGTACGGTCTCGCTACAATGGTCGTCTGTTCTCATCGTGGTTACAAGATGTAGATGATAAATGGGAAAAAATAAAGGTAAATTATACCACATAACTTTTATTACTTGTGAAAATAATTTGTTTGCCATATGTACGAGTATGTATGTGTTTTTTCCCTCGTAGGGTGCAATGTTGCTGCGTCATCATAACGAAGCGGAATCTCTTCATGCTGTTCAGAAACTGGATTGGGAGTGGAAGATGAAGGAACTTGCTTTGTGTGATATGAAATCTTCTCCAGTGATTGATGATATTTTTGTACCAATGGTCCATGTTAGTGACGATTTTGATCTCTTGCATGCTTGATAGGCCAAGAACTTTATTTTGATCTTCTCAGAAAGTTACAAATTGACATACCTTAGTCATGATATCCAGTCATTTTACCCTAAACAATATGTGATTATCTTTGTTGTTATTAGTCAGTGAATGTGGAATTTTCTTTTCAAGAGGCCAAATCATGTATAGTTGGATGCAACTCTTCCTCATTCATTGTCATTGTGTTCAGATCAGTGGAAGACAAATTGAAAATCTTCGGGATCTGGGGTTGGAAACAATTAAGCTTAGAATGTTTATTAAAGCCATTGAACGCTTCATAATGCAGTTTTTTTATGTTCAATGATTTGTTTATAGTTATAAATAGGTAATAACAAATTGCAAGTGGATGATTCTGATTCACAATTTGTGAACTTGTGCTGTCATATACTGAGAATTAAGTTGTTCTAGTACTGTTAATCCTCTCTTTTTGTTTGTTTTTTGTAAATTAAAATGTCAGTATGAATAAAAATTTATGACGTAACAACTAAAGAATACTGATTCTATTGCTGAACTGGCAATGATTAAGGGGTTGATGTTTTTCTACATGTGCGCAGGAGGTCCATGAAATTTTGGGCACAACAAATGATTAAAATGGAAAATTCATATTTCTATGACAATTTATAACAAATTTTGAATAAAATTTTTTCCTGAGTTAAAAAGATAAATAACACAAATGTCATATTTAAAGAAAAAGTAATTAAACATACAGCAAAAATTTAATTTCTCTTAATGACTGCTCTTGGCAACTACAAAAGATTGAATTTGAGAAAAATTTGTTGGCAGTTGAAATTTTAAAAAGGTTTGGTTTGGTTTTGAATGTCTGCTGTTTTGTAATACAATTGTTAATGAGACTGGTATCTACTGCTTAAAATGGATTTTAAATGCTTACAAACATCCATACCAGCAGGGATTCGAACTCAACTGAATGTGGAACTGATGAGCAACATCCTAATTATTTCCTTTCATTGTTGGTAAAGACCAAGACAGCTAGCAAGCGAGATGTAACTCTTTGTATAGGTGTTTGTGGCTCTTCACATTTCTCAACATTATATTTTGACATTGGTTTATCATTAAGCCACAGAAAAAATACTACAGTGAAACCTCTCTAAGCAGCAGCCGCTTCGTACCGAGAATATTTGGCCGCTCTGAAGGGTTTTATTTACTATTATAAGATAATTGCTGTAATGCGTAATATAAAGAAGGCTGACATATATTCCTTATGTAAATGAAATTTAAAACTTACCTAAAGAGAAAATAGTTCTTTATTTTATGCTTCTTTACATTTTTTTTTTTAAAAAAAAGGGTACAATTTGTTTCTGTTTGTTCTGTAGTCTTCATACTCGTTCAAAATCAAATTCTTTTCTTTAATGACTTTGTTGATTTCCGTTCTCCCGCAGTTAAATAATTCAGCTAACTTTCTTGCCGATTTGCCATTTTCATATTCATGCAGAACTTCAATGCTCTGCTCAAGATTTAGAAAAACATATTTCGACATCATTGCAACTCAGATCACTGACCAATGAATGAAATGAAACTAGCGTGAATGACATATTTGTTGACAGAGGTGCAATTCTTCGTTTGGAATTTCAAACAAAGGCCCTAGGACACCTTGATTGTCCAGTTCCTTCCTCAGTTTCTATGGATGGTGCAATAGGGATTCCCCATCTGAAGGGTGTAGGGAGAATACAAGAGATAACAGATTTAATCTTTCTTAGAAGGGGGAGGGGGAAATGGACTTCTCAAGTTATTTTGTCTTACATCTGACCATAAACCTGACCTTGAGTTTTTTCGCTCAAAATTAAACTATGGTGTGAGTAGAATTTCCCGAAAACTGAAAGGGGCGATCCCACTCGGTGGCCATTTAGAGGGGGTCGCTGATACAGGTTATTTTACCATTAGGTCTATGAGTCGAAAAATCCTTGCCATGAAAAATTGGCCGTTTAGAAGGGTGGCCACTTTCAGAAGTTTCACTGTATTCTCATTAGTTCTTAATTTTTTTAAGCAATGGATAAAATGTAAAACTATATTTAATATAAATAATATAATTTTAACCATACTAAAAAAAATATTAGGAAGTACTTGTTATTGCTACAAAATCTCATTTTAGACCTTTACTGTTTTTTGTGTGGAATGCTGATATTAAATAGTTTTCACAAACCTGAAGAGATGCTTTATATGACATATTAGGATTTAATTTCTCTTTTCCTAGCAGTAGTCTAAATTTTACAAATACTATTAGTATCTTTGGGAATGCGGAAGAAAATTACTTTTTCATTACAATTGGTTGTTGTAGCTTTTTAAATTTATATTCAATCTTATAAATTAGTAATATTTTTAAAAAAGGGTAAATGGTCTTCACAAACACGAAAAGATGATTTATATGATTTAATTTCTCATCTTATTTCATAGCATTAGATCTTTGGGAATGTTGAACAATAAGTTTCTATTGCAATTGTTGTATTAGAACAAAGTGGTACAATACAATATTTAGACTGACTGTTTAATGTCTGACACAATTAAAAAACCTTTAAAATATATCTTTAAACATAAGCAAGTCAAAAGTTGCAATATCCAACTTAAATAACAAATTCTGTTGCTGTTTTCGTGAACTGTGACATCACAAGACCAGTGTAGGAAAAGTAGTGTTTTTAAGAGACGGTGCGATATAAAAACCATTAGAAGTCGCTAATTATAGCTCAGAATAAATTTAAAAACAAAAAAAAAAAGAAATTATCTGTTTTACTTTTTTTGCTTTCTATTTTTTAAAAATAAAATTAGAAAACATGAAAAGTCTTCATTGTTTCTTCGTTTCCAACCCTGGTTATCCTTTTGCAGTTTTGTGGGCTTTAAAATGTCGTTGACTGCATTTTTAATGAAGGCTATGTGTCTCTAAAAATCTGTTGTTATTCCAGTTGTTTTGTTGGCTTTTGTAGTTCATTTTAATGCAGTATTTTTTTTAATCTGTGTATTTTCTAGTTTGCTGATTTGTATTTGTGCATGAGGAATGGCATGAAAGCACGTAGGATTGTATTTTTGTAGTAATTGAGTTAAAATGATTTTTTTTTCCTCATTTGTTCTGAAACAGGAAGGATGGAAGTATTACGTGACCTTTCATTTTTATATTTTTATAATGAAAGTAATTTTTCCAAAAATAAATTGCTTATACAAATCATATACTTTTTTTAAAAAATAAGAATAGTTATTTCAAGGTCACCAAATCTTCATATTGTATGTTATCAGTTTTTATGGTTAAAAATAAGAAACAGGTGCATGCACTATCAATTTCATCATTTATTTGGGATGCCTAGTAATTTTACCTTCTTCGGGTCTTTAAAATTTATTTTTCTTTTTTTAATTCTTCTAACATTCTTTGTTGGATGTTGTATTATAACATCAAGAGAAATCAAACCAAAAGTTATTGTAGAGTTTGTAAGTCATAGTTTTTAACTATTTCTTAAAAATATATCAAGACTACTAATTTAATATAATTTAGGTTCAAGTTGACACTGATATTTTGAAAAATACATTGCAATGTTAATTTTGCACTTATGATTTAAAATAAAGCTGCTGTTAAGCAACTATTCTAAATATTAACTTTAAAAGTGCTATTATATTTCAAACTCAAAAGCTGAGAGATTGTTAAATTAATTTTTATAAAACTATCCATTTAATCGCTATTTTGTTAGGTAAGTCAAAAACTAATAAATTGCCATTTGATCTCATTTTTTAGATTCTTTTTAGACCTATTAAAATAACAAAATTGGATAAATTGGTGATCTTGAAGACCCTATTCTACATTAATATTTACGAGTGTCATTCAGACAGCTAGTTCCTCAAGGCCTGTAAAAAGAAATTAAGCATAATTTAAAGATTTATTGTTGAAGATACAGCAATATATCAGTATAATAACCGCTTGAATCTTAACACATGGTATAAGTTTTTATAGTTGAATGATGTAGAATTCTGCTGCCTAAGAACATGGTTTCCACGCACCTGGAAAGTCAGGGAAAATCATGGATTTAGACAATGGATTAATTTTGTCATGGAAAGTCATGATTTTTCAAGCAAAATGAGTAAAAGTCATGGACTAAACTACCGATTAAAAAAAATGCATTGAATTGTTTAATTCTATTTTTACTTGTCATTCGGCTGAAGTTACTGAGTTTGGTATTTATGTATTATCCTATTGACCAAGTAAAATTCGTTCACAAAGGAAACTAAAAGCAAAAAAACTTAATGGGTGGGTAAATGTATATTATTCTGGTGTTTTCTTAAATTGTAGATTAAAATTTTATTAATATAATAATAATTATTTTTTAATAAAAATGAGTTAAGATTTTTGCACAAAATATAAGTTTATCTCTAGGGATATTGTATATAAGCATTATAGGGTTATATTTGGCTATTATTCGTGGTCACCTGGATAATACCAAAGTACCCTGAATTCCAATTGTAAACATTTTGATTGAAAAATTGCTATAGGATTAAACTTAGGTATGTAAATACAACAATTTATTTTTATGCGAGTTTATTAACATTTATAAAGTAAGTTTATAGTTTCTCATGATAAAATTCCTGTCATTTCTCTAAAAGCATGTATTTTATTTGTATGTGCATCAGAAGTTTTATTCATATATACTTTAACGAAAGCTTTTTAAAGTCATGGAAAAGGATCTGCTAAATCAGGGAAAGTCATGGATTTGAAAAATTTTATTTTGGCAGATACCCTGTAAGAATGAAGTCACTATGTTACAGTTGTCTGCAGGGTTTTTTCTGTAGTGACTGAACAGGAATTTCTTTAGGTGCAAGAGGGGGAATTCTCTTAGAACAGAATTCCAACTTTAAATTCAGGCTTTTATCTATCATAGATGGCCAACTATGGCAGAAAAAATTTGTCTTGCCCTTTAAAAATCTCTGATGCCAAAGATGAACCACTGCTTACTCGTTATATTAGGTTCTTACACTAAACACCATTGAATCTGGAAACATCTTTATCTTCTGTACATTCAAAAACTTACTTTCTGTATGACCCTTGTATATCTTTTTTAGAACCTGTTATTAAAAACCTTTGAATTAAGTTCTAGTTTCATGGATAGCATACTTAAACTATATTTTTTTTTTTGAGAGAGAAAATTTTTTCAACTTTTATATAATTAAAAGTATTGAATATTACTTTATTGTAACAAAATATTTTATCTCTTGAATAATTTGTAAATGTGTTTCTATTTAAAAAATAAGTAATTGAATAAGTATATTTAAGTCTTAATATTTCCAAAAGTAATTTGTACTTGAAATGGAATTTACTATTCAGTATGTGATTGTGGTAGACTGTGGCCCAAAATAGTCTTCGTATTAAAATAAAAAATACTTGTGGTGATCTCAAAAATTTCTCTATGTAGCATTTAGACAAAAGATAATTGACAAATGGATTTTAATATTTATTTAGATTTTTTGTGAGTTCAATGGGGTTCTTGAAAGATAAAGTTGTGTTTAAAACATGAAGGTGGGGAATAATTTATCTATCCTGAAGGTAAACCAATTAATTCTGAAATCGTTTTGATTGTTTCTCTCCTTTCCGTTGACAGCATCAATAATAGTCACCCAGCATCTTGAATCCTACTTTTTTTTTGGGGGGGAGGGGGGTTAAGGTTCTTGTACTTTCTTTTGTGCGAGTCAAGTGTCATTGGATTTTAAATTATAGACTGCTTCTCTCCATTTCAATCTTGTTTTGACAACAATATATACTGGTTATGCATACTGACAACGATGGATATAACTACTACTTAAAAAAAGAAAAAACGTTTCACTTCTAAATTTTTCCTGTTTTAATTGTTTCCATAATTATAAGTAGATTGCTTTAGCAATCAGTTGTTAAAATTAAAATTGACAAAGTGGGTTTGATTGTAAATTCCTAAAATTTACAATTAAATTTCACTTAGAAATATTTGTGAATGTGTTTTAGTTTTTCAGAATTGGTCATATTTGTCTTTATTATTATAACATTTATATGCCGTATATATTAAATAATATGCAACATGCAATGTTGCATATTATATTTAATTAAGGGGAAAGGGTATTATTTTTCTCTCTTTAAGAAAGCAGAGGTAAAATATTTCTAAGAGATAAATTTATACAAAGATATCAAATAACTTTTTTTAGGGGTGGAGGAAGGGTCAACTGTTTTTTTTTTTTTTTTTTTTTTTTTTGAAAATTAGCATGTATCCAGTTCTTCCATCACAAAAAATACATTCATATTCTATTCTTACTTAAATTGTAAGTTAGTATATGTTTAGCTGTGTTTCATATTAATTTACCATAAGATTTAGCTGGCAATTTATTTATATTTTTAAATGTATATCATAGGCAGCTCACTTATATATTTTTGTAAGATATTTATCTTTTTAATCAATCCCAGTAAATGTTTTGAAAAAAAATTCCCCAATATGAATTTCAGTGTAAATAATAAAGTTAGGTGTGCTTTATTGTCAAAACAAAAAAGGGGAAACAATTTTAATGTGTCAGCAAAAGAAAGGTTCCTTATATATATTTTCAAATAATCTCTCTTTTTCCAGTTCAATAATTAAGTTCTACCTTTTCTTCTCTAAATTGAAATATTTAAATTTAATTTTTTTTCCTGTTTTTATAATTTAGTGTAGAAAGCTTATCTTTGTAACAGGAAATTGTTGTTTTAATGTCGGTACTCTAAGATTCATTTGGCCAAAATCAAAAACTTTTTCTTTTGTTATTTAGTCCTCATTTGTTTTTACTAGCAGTATCTTAATTCCATCTGTTTGTGTAAAATTGTGTTTGTACAGTCATTTGTTTAAAATCTTCTGTAATTGTAAATAAAGTTGTTTTATAAAATTCGTACTTTTTGTATATTGTATAGAAAAAAATCTTTTTTAAAAAATCAGCACACTTAAAAATAATTTTTTCTTACAATTAGAAAACTCTTCTATAACACATGAAATACAATCTGAGATACATCTAAATAGATTGTTTTGTGAAATTGGTAGTTCTCGCATTAACCATTCCAAAAATTTTCAGAGTGTAAATAGAACTACATGGTTAGTCTTTCTTTTGTTATTAAAAAAAAAGTATACTGTAACGCTCCCAACCAAACTAAGCGACAAAATTCTAAATGATAGCAGAAACTCGAAAATTTCATAGATTGAGTATTGGAATGTCATCTACTTACTCTGAAAAGGAAAACTCATTCTGGAGTTATATAAACTAATTTTTAGCTGTCCCTAACAAAGGACACTACGCATTAATTGATTAACGTAGATGCTGTCCTTATTAAAGATATTTCCCATAAAATAATTTAAAAATTATGAAAAGCTTGGAAAAGAAATTAATTGAAACAGTAAAAACATGGTTTAAAACATACTGAAGATTCTGAACTCTGTGAATCTTTGTTGTTGAAGTTGAATGATGGTGACCAGAGAATCATCAATGTAGGGAATTCAGAATTTCATTTAAAGTGCCTTAGTAAATTCTTCAAAAAGTGTTGGCATTAAATGTGTCAAAGGTCATAGAATGTTGAAAAATAATGAACCTATTTTATGCACATGAATTCTTTTCATAAATCTAAATATTTTTTTAAACCCCAATCAGTATTTTCTATAAAATCAAGCAAATTATAAGTGCAAGTCTGAAATTATCCCCAAAGAATTAAGAATATATTTGTCCAAAGTTCTGCACTATTTCAGTGGGTGTAACAAATTCTTCATGACTATATAAAAGGAGTATCATTCAGGCAGTGGCGTGCAGTAGGTTTTCATGCAGGGTGTGCAGAGAACATGGATTTTTCCATAAATCTTTAATTATTGAGACATCCGAGTTCTCCATTCTGAAACGGGTTATTTATTATGAATATAAATTTAAAGATTACAATAAATAAAATATTTACCTACGAGTAGTCGAGTTATAACTATAAAAACTGCTAAACTTATGAGGATTCTACTAGCACTGAAGCAAAAATCATGTCTTTTGTTGTATGGTGTCATATCGGCGCCGAAAAAGCAACACTTCAGGCTTCCACGAAAAAATATATGTTCAGCAAACATAGCACCACATGGTGCCCGCCGCTGCGGTGCCTCATCCGGATGCTCATGGGTGCCGACAAACCGAACGTCTATTCCACGTGCGGAGGATTTCACTGCACACTGGAGCAATAGAACAAACTGTTTCTGGTTCGGTCAGTGGATTAAGTTATATTTATTAATTGTTTTTAACATTTGGAAATCATATATTCTGCGAAAAACATCTTGACAATTTTTAAAAACAAAACCAGGGATATGGTGTTACATAATCTGTAAGAAACAATGAATGGTCAATTTTGGACTGTTCTGTTAAAATTAATTTCTTTAAAACAAAACAACATTGTTTTTCAGCTAATTATTTCAATAAATAGAATACATCATCGAAATTATTTTACCACACTAACATTTCACTTTATATTGATGAAATACTTCTTTTATATTTCCATGAAAACAAAATCTTACAATATAAATATTTAAACATTTAACCGTCTGCAAAATCGTATGGCCAGTCAATCAGTTAAAAAAAACCAAAATCGCTTCAGCCCGTAAGTCCCCGTTCTAATACAACTGTTAATAAACCGTACCTTCGGATGATTCTGAATGCCAAGTGCAGGAAAAATAGCTGCTCTTGCCTCAGTGCTATAGTATGCTGTGCTTCTCCAGTAGCCCATACATATAAAGCGTGATTTTCAATTTAGTGCGCAGTGAGTACACATCAGAACTTCCATGTTTGTTTGAGTGCTACGTGGTGCAGCACCTAGTACCGCACGCACTACAGGAATACAAGCAAGCAAATCAACATATTTGAATATATTATAAATATTATTTATTATATACCATATAAAGACAGGTAGACATAGATGAAGAAAATTATTGTCCCTGATAATCTTGCCAGGGTGTGCTCTGCACATATGGACCGCACGCCACTGCATTCAGGCTACTCTCCCAAATGTAGCACTCAAAATTTAGACATTAAATTGGTGCAGAAGGAAAATGAATTTAGTTTCACACCTACATTAAACTCCCACTCAAACATAGTCAAAGTCCATAAAAAATTTTATTTTCATGGCCTTCAAATTTGAATCATACTCTCTGTATGCACCAGCAGATTGTCATCTGGAACAAAATGGCACCACTTTTCATGAGGTCAGCATTTTTAGATACAGATGGTCCTCGAGATTTCATGAGAACAAACAGCATTAAAAAATTTGAAAATCTTAAGATTTTATTTCAAAATTTATTCCTTTTATATCATTAGAAAATAAATTTTAGTCATAATATAAAAATGTACACTGATTAAGGTTCACACATTATATGAGAAAATGTTTAACATGAGCAATAAAAAATAGTAATAAATAAATTTGCATAAATTATTTAAAACCAAAGTCAAAATAAAATATGACATTATTCGTTTGTATAAAATTTGTACACACACACACATACGTACATTTGTAAACTGAACAGCAAAAGTAAAACATTATCAACATAATAGTTACTCCCATAGAAAAATTTAATACATACATGATAAAAAAAAAGTACTCTCTAAAAAAAAACTACAGTATACCATTTCATTAATCAAAGAAATGTACATTTTGATAATCCATCCATATTATATATAAATATCAACATGCTTTGCTAAAAAAAAATTTATAGAGAGCCTTATTAAATAAATAGATTCTTGCATTTATAAAAATTACCTTATGCAACTAAATTTTAAGATTTATCTTCACAGCTAATTATGAACAAAAATTCTTTGAATTAAAATACATACCCCCATGAAATCAAGCAAATTATATATTATTCCCCAAGAATATTACATTTGACCAAATATTCTGCAATATTTCAAAGGATGCAATGAAAGTATAATTATTATACAGTTTTATATAGTATGTATTGCATTTTGTATGTATTTTTTGTACAATTTATGCAAAGAAATAACTTTCGATTTTGGGAACGAAATGTGTTATGCACCAATATAGAATATAATATAGTACAAAAACAAGTTTAAAATTTACAATAACATTTGACAGCATTGGCAAAAACTAGCAGACATGCCAACATTCAGGCACGTCTGTCAGGAGCAACAGCTTGAATCTAAAATTTAACAAGCTACCCACACATATGCAATTTACATATATAATAAACAAAACAAAATAACCCAAATAAAACAAACTTAATTACATATTTTATTGGTTTCTAAATTAAAATTGGGCAAATTAAACATGCAGTAGTAAATGATTAAGGGTAAGTTAAAATTTATGCATTTAATAATGTATAAGTAGCTTTTTAAGCTTTAACAAATTCTTTTTCAGAAAAGTTTGTCTTGTAGCACATTGATCCTAATTAAAATATTTACATTTTTCTATTATCAGGGATTCTAGAATTTGTCTATTCAAATTTTACCTAAATTCAGTTTAGTTTATCCACACAGTACTCTTTTACATGCAGCATTACTGTATGGAAAAAATATATTCAACATTATTTTTCGCAAGAATTTGTATTTGATTGATGAATTGATATCTTTTAGTTGTTCAAAATTTTAGTCATTTTCCGAAGTAATCTGAGGGATTTCCGGAGTTATCAAATTCTCTAATTTACTCTGAGAATCTGGAGTAGTTGGCATGACTGCTATAGCTAATCCATTAAAATGGAGGAACATAAAAAATTGTACAGATGCCTGTTATTTTGGTAGAAAAATGCAGGAATTGAATTTCCTACAATAGAAAAAACATGCATAGTATCAAATAAAACTTTTTAAATGGCTAGAAAGAAATTT